>SNQJ01S0095390.1:28993-50352 GCA_010110895.2 Picea sitchensis | reverse complement strand
AAGGGGAATGTATTACATCCATTATGCCTCAATCTATCCATTTTGCTCAAACTTTGGAATATGATGATTTGTAACGATTCTTGTTCATGTATTTTACTAGTACTTTCTTTTGGTTTGAAGACTTGATATTTTCCATACCTTCTCTGATCATGTGAATCTTATTATATAGATTCTCCATTGCAATGTGCAATACTACCAATTACATTGTTAATTAATCACTACCTTGAAAAAATAGCACCAAATACTAATATAAAGTTGTTAGAGTTCATAGTTATTGCAAAACAATTACCTTCTTACACACATGTGGTGAATTAAGGTTTATAGCAAGCCATTAATATCTAATTGATGAAACATCAATGATTGACATATTTGGAGTGCCAACACCTAGATACAAACTAGTTGACTATCAACAACTTTCACATGACACACCTTTATCTTATGTTTTTTGTGATCTAGGTGTAGTTCTAGTTAGTATGAGCTACAATCATGCATTTCTTATACATCATGTTGGGGAAGACTCTTCCACTTGTACATAAATTGGGAATAGGCATTGTTTCCACACTCAAAATTCAATTGAATTTTCTATTTAACCAATGATTGTACAAATATAAATACATAAAGATTCAACTCAAGATAGACATGCTCTATTATCACACTAACAACCTATTGAGATAATATCTCAATCACACACCAAAATAAGATCCAACTATTTGGAATAAATATCCTATATCCAACTAAATCTAACAACCTCCTAAAACGTAGAAGAAAATTTATCACATGAAGACAAACTCTTCCTCACAACATGACCAATTCAATAATAATCACAATATTTAGTATGATATTGAGTATAACACATAATATAGGTAGGAGCTACTCATTCCATTACTCCCCCTTAAGGTGTATGTGTCTCAATTTACATCAAGTTAGTTCTTCATCAACATCTTTCACCAACCTCCTGATCAACAAAGTCCTTATCTGGTCCAACCTATCACTTACATCTCATACCTTGATGATGTAGATATAATAAAACTATCAAAGTCCATAAAAAGGAAGAACCATCCACCATAATGCAAGAGTACCTAACCACTATAACCTCAAATCTAATAGGATTTCCTTGAGGCCTATGGTCCATTCAAATTCTTAATGAACTCCCCCTAGATCTACAACCAATTCCATCAACATTCTAAGAGCTAAGTAGTGCAAAAAATGCGCCCACTCTTGACTAACACATGTCCCTTGATGTTTTCCTCATTATAACACACATAACAAATTATATATAGGTTTGTGTTCCCATAACATCACCATAGGTCCATAACCAACATATGTTCCACTCATATATGTTATGACCCAAGGGGGGGGGGGGTATATGGGGCTAAATGTACATGTAACGTGTAAATACATGTAACAAGGTCATCCTAATGGTAAAGGGGCCTCATGTGAAAGTGTGAATATATATATATATATATATAACAACTCCAAGATATATAAGTTACACAATAACTCCTTCACAATTCACCTCCCTCCAATAATGAATACATGAATTATATATATTATATATATAATTCATGTATTCATTATTGGGGGGAGGTGAATTGTGATGGAGAAAGGTATTTGGTTGTGTGGAGGAGGTTCTCCTACTGTTTAAGGAGTTATTGTGTAACTTATATATCTTGGAGTTGTTCTCCACGCTTTCATTTTGTACATGGTGTGTACTTCTATTCTGTTATGATAATTTAAACATTTGGTTTATTAAAATAGAGCATTCAATAGACACACGACCAACTCCCCCAAGTGTTAATAAACTCCTTATATGGGTGAACAAACTCCCCCTACAAGGAAATACAACAGGTGGTGATTTTAGGGACTTAACTCACCTATGTCATATGGGTGTGCATCATCTACCCTCATTCTCATGCAAGATCCAATGGCTAGTTTGATTTATGTGCCCAAACATTAGGATGCACACCTAAATGTTATAGTTAAGTTACACTTATCTATTCATCATAGATACCAAATCTTCCATCTTCAATGCATTTAAAATAGGGCCATCTAGTTCTCATCTTGGACATACTAAGACATCCTCTATTTAGCTCGGAAACACCAAGAAATATATCATGTTGGACACATCAAGCAAGCTATCCATTTCAAATTAGACATGTCAAAAAAGATATCAACTTGGACACACCAAGTAATTTTCATACCCTTGGTATCTCAATCAGTGATTCTTTTCATATTTCCATTCAGTGTGACACACATAGAAATAAAACTATGCATTATGCTCCATTTACCAATCCTCGACACAAATAGGAGAAAAATTGGACACTATATATGTGTAGATATAGGCCTTCTATAATCCATAAATAGGAGGGTTATAGCCTATCTGTATCACTACCACAGAGTCCTCTACAAAAATAATATACTCATAGTTCTCATCAGCTTATAAAAACTTGAGCAGCTATCCAAAGTCGAGTCGAACAAGAGACAAAATTGGTCATCCATCCCAAGTCAAATCAACCAAATTATGAGGAAGTCAAACTTTCAACAGTCAAGTCAAAAATAATGCAAGTCGACCAAGTCAACTTCGATGAGAGGCAAGTCAACCAAGTCGAATTGGATGGAACGAAATTCGACCAAGTCGATTCAGATGCAAGTATGGTTGACCAAGTGAATCAAACCGACCAAATAGAAGGTTTCCCGATCAAAGAACATATCTCATCGTTTATTAACTATTGTCGACCAAATGGGGAAAGGGAAAAAATGACTCTTGGTGAATCCAAAACACTTAGGGGTGAGTCAAGTCAAACAACAATGGAGAGCCAAACTCAAAGGTCGAGTTTGAAAATAAATAGTTGGGAAGAATGTTTGGAGGGATAATTTGACAATCAACTATAAAGGAAAATGTTTGGGAGGCATTTTCAGTAACCCGCAATGCATACAAATTCCCAGGGTGATTTTGTAAACCCATAGCAACTAAAAAAACATATGAAAGTCGATTATAATATTCATTGATAGATAAAAACGTATGGGGGTGAAATTGATAGTAGGTGAATTTCCAAAAATGTGTATATGGGTTGTGGGTGGCTAATAAATGTCCATACAACCCCATATTTCAAATATACTCCATCCTGATTTATGGGCAAAGTAAAATGCCAAACAAAGTCGAGAATGTGCCCAACAAGTCTTAAAACCAAATTATAAACCCCCAAGTAAATAACAATGGCTCAAGAATAAGGGTCATCGATTTACAAAATTTAAATCAATGCACAAGTGTAGGTAAAGAGTTGTTATATCGCTTACTGACCCATGGGGACCAAGTTAATATAAAGCTAGTTCATGCCAAATGACACAGAGTTCTCATTGATAAACCATACATAGATGACCATTAAATCATAGTGCATACCTTTTCCATTCATAAACAATTATAAGCATAAAAATCGTCACACATAGACTCGAAATTTACCCTAGAAATCAAAACAAGAAAACCAACATTCTTTTTTGGCTTCATCTGGGATCTTTATTAATCAACAATGGGAAAGTTACAAGATCTTTGTTTCATATCCATGCTCCTTAGTGACATATAGGAAGGATTTTTACATCATTCACAGCCAAAGAACCCCTCTCTCATTATGGGGAAAAATAATATAGAGGACTAAGTTGACCATGAGGATAGCTAGAAGGTCAGGCATCCCCAACACTTCAGCTTCTCTCCAGTCCATTTCTCCTTATTTTCTTTATTTGTTTGTCTTTTCTTCCACGTGGAAAGGTTCTCTTAAGTACAACAATATACTACCTGACTTTAAATATATGATATACTAGAATGGAAATCAATCGTGATGGCATGGGGCCCTACACGCTAACAAGTTTATATCCTTTGTCATCCATAGCCTTCAACAATGCATGTGTTTATCATATTAGATCTTGTGTCGATAGCCAATTGTTCTTTTCAAATCTTATTCGGATCACACCTCCCCAATGGGAGGCTTTTAATCCCAAAAATATTCCAAGGAGAAATGAGGGAACCTGCTTGCAATATAGTTCCTTTCATTCCACTTTTTTTCCTTCCAGATGTCCTTTGAGATCAATCTGCCACATTTATTTATGTCCTCTGCAAATCATCTTCTCCTTGTGCTACAAAATTGTGTCTTCCTTCAACTCCTCAAGTCAATGAGGTGCAAGGTATTTAACAATCGAAATTACCTATTGTTCTTCCTCCTCATCCATCATGGAGGGTTCAAACAACTTCGAATTTTCCACATCCACCACTAAGTTGATCTTCATATAAGGTTGAAGTTTCAATCTGAAGGTGTTCTCATTCACTTTCTCAATGATCTAAAATGGTCCATATCTAAGGGGCTCAATTTTATTTGTTGCTCCTTATATTCATTCCTTATAGAGATAGAGCCACACCTTATCCCCAACATGTAATTTATGATCCTCCCTATATTTATCATTCTTGGATTTGTACAACTGCTAGCTGTTTTTGAGTTGCTCCTAAACCCTTATATGTATATCCGTGATATTGTCCACAAATGTGATTTCCTTTTGTTCTTATCCTTGTAGCCCCGCTTCTTCCTTCTATTGTCCATAAATGATATCCAATGGTGAAGGAGGTAAATAACCAAAACAAGTCTCGAAAGGAGATTTGTTGGTGGAAGAATGAAGTTCTCTATTGTGAGAATGTTGAATGTATACTATATGTTCATCCCAAGTCTTTGGATGTTTGCTATTGTAACATCTCAACAGTTACACCAACATCTTTTTTACTACCTCAATTTTTCCATCAGACTAAATATGGAAGGAAGTGGAGTAATTCAACATGGTATCCATTCTTTCCCAAAGTGTTGTCCAAAATATTCCCAAGAACTTCTTGTCCTGATCATATATGATGGAGGTTAGAAATCCGAAATATACCCAAACATGGATGAAAAATAGTTCAGTTGCTTCTCTTTTAAAGAGTGTCTTATTACATGGAATGAGCACAAAAATTTTGTTGAATCGATTGATCCAGGTGGATATCAGTGGCCACCCACATTTTCCAACTGGCTCAAAACAGTTTTCTGGCATTTTTGGTAATTTACTATTTTTAGCAGTTTTTAACTTTCGGGGCCACTTTGAGGCCCTAAACGACATTTTTGGGAAAATGGGGAGAAATATGGAAGCTACTTAGATATTTCCTCCAAAATGAATCTCCTCGACGATACCTTTCCAATGAGCTATCATGCGCCTAAAATGGATATCGTATTCAAAAGTTATGACCACGGGAAGTTGACATACTAACTTACCCAAACGGGACCCACATGAATTTTGGTGCTTCATCTCCTAGGGTTAGGTTTTTGGATGTATAGGATTTTTGGAATTCTTATTTATTGTAAAAAGGCCTTCAGAGCCTCATTGTAATCATCTTCTTGTGAATGCGAGTAGCCATCACATCTCTTCTCAGAGATAAGCTGCCACCATTCTAGTGAGTCTTTCACTCTGTATTTTTACAATCTCTGTACATTTATTTCATTAATAGAAATCGTGTATTACTGTATCTCTATGTTTATGGTTGCATCTATGATACATTTATGTGAAATTATTGGATATCCACGATATCTCTGTGCATTTATTTATTATATCTCCGCTCTCATTTCGTGTCGAAAATAATCTGGATCATCGATCCACCACAACAAACAAGTAGTCATGGTATCTATGATTCGTAGGTAAACCTCCAAAAAAATCCATGCAAATTCTCTCCCAAGGTCTACTTGTCATTGGTAATGGCATGTACAAGCCAATTTTTCCATTTATTGGCTTGCTAATGCTGCAAAGAATTCAACCTCTAACAAAATTTTCCACATGCTCCTGCATCTTTGGCCAATACACATACTAATACAGATTCTCCACTATATTTTCCATGCCAAAATTCCCAACAACCATAGAAGTGTGTTCTTCTCTCATCAATTGAACTCTTTTGTCCTAAGGTATGCAAAGTTTTTCCATATTTTACAGCAACCCATCTTGGAGGTGGTACTCATTTCCTTCCATGAAAACGATCAACATCTCCTTTAGTTGCTTGTATACTTCTTTGAAATATTCATCTCCATCATAACATTCACTCAGAAGTTCATGAGTGAAAGGCTCAAGCTGCATTATCATTCCAATTGTTGCAATATTCTTCATTGGTGGTCAAGAGAACATGTCTGCTAGTCTATTCATGACTCTTTTCTTGTATTTAATAAATAAATGAAATTGTTGCAAGAAATCTAACCACTTGCAATGCCTCACATGTTGCATCTTACTCTGACTTTGTAGATACTAAAGGGTTTAATGATCCATGTGTATGATAGTCTCTTTTCCCAAGAGGTAATTCTTCCAATTCTTCACTACTTGTACAATCGAAAAGAGTTATTTATCATACATGGGGTAGTCAAGTAATGCTCCATGAAATAATTTTGAATGGTATCACACAGGCCTTCCTTCTTGCATGAGTATTTCTCCCAATACATATCCAATAACATCGGTTTCTATCTCAAAAAGTCGTTGCAAGTTTGACATGGCTAAGACTAGAGCATCACTTATTTTCTTCTTCAAGTATTCAAATGCTCTTTGTTGTGTCTTACCCCAATGAAAAATATTTCCTTTGGAAGTTACGACATTAAATTTGGTGTTGCTACTATAGAGAAGTTTACATTGAATTTCCTTAAATACTGACCTACTCCCATGAAACTCCTGACCTTTGTCACATTGATGGGATTAGGACATTGGGTGATGGTTGCAATATTCTCTAGATCTACCCTCATCTCTCCTCCTCCAATCATGTGTCTAATATATATTAAGGAGGTCTTTCCAATCTCACATTTCTACAAGTTTGAAATCAACTGAGTCTTCCTCAAGGTCTCTCATACCTATGTCACATATGAGAGGTGTTCTTTCCCAGTATTGCTAAATATTATTATGTCATTCATATATAATATTACAAAAGAGTCAATGAAGGGGTGTAACACATCATTCATTAGTCTCATAAACATTGAAAGTGCATTGCATAATCCAAAAGGCATTATTAACTACTCATACAAACCTTGTCATGTTTTGAATGTTGTCTTTCATACGTATTCCACTTTGATCCTCACTTGGGGGTATCATGATTTGAGGTCCATATTAGTGAAGAATTGTCTTATTGCAGTTGATCCAACAAGTCATCAATCCTTGGCATAGATATATCTATTCTTGATGGCGATCTTATTCATTGCATGATATTCAATGCACATTCTCCGACTTCCATATTTCTTCAGCACCATGATGATGGGTGAACCACATGGTGATGTGTTGGGTTTAATGAATCCTTGCTCCAAAAAAATTTGTAGCTACTTCCTTACTTTATCTGCTTCGATGATGGACTACGTATACAATCCAATGTTAGGCAGTGGTGACTCTAGAAACAACTGAATCTTGTGTTCAACTTCTCTCTTGGGTGGCAGTCCTTGAGTCTCTTAAAACACTTCCCTATAGGCTCCAATTAGTTGTTGTAGTTTTTGATGTTTCTCACCACTACATCCTTCTAAGGATTCCTTCATCTCCAACTCGCTTCCTTCTCCTTGTTTCTCTTCTTCTCTCAAGAACAATAAGACAAACTTATTTGTACTTCCCAGGACTATTCTTTGTTGATGAACACCAATCAAAGAGAGATTAGATTTTTCCTTGTGTTCCTTTATGTAATATGTTTTTCCATTCTTGACTAGCCTATATCGGTTTTCTTTCCTTATGAAAATAGCGTCCCTCACGTACAAATATGGACTTCCCAAGATGACTCCACATATGTCTAGATGAACCACATCTATAACTACCTCATCAATTTTTTTTTATTGAAGGTAAACTTAACTTTACACTGCTTTCTCACTTTCAATTCCACATCTTTCCTTACCTATCCCAAGGGGTATGGATGTGAATGATATTGATTTTCTATCCCAATATTTTCAAACAATTGCGCAAATATCAAGTTGGATTGTGAACCAGGATCGAACAAACAATCCACCTTGCTTTGCTTCATGCGGAATTTAATGCAAAAGAGTCAAGTCATCATCTTCTCCTCCTTGTAACTGCAACCAACTAATGCCACCTATTTATGAATATTAGTGTAGATAATCTTCCCTTCCATGTCAAAGGTGCTATCCACCCTTTCCTCAACATCCACTGATATCAATTCTTTCTTCTTCCTTTTTTGAAAATATTTGGGGCACTTCTCAGGATGCAATCTCCAAAAATTTTGGACCTCAGTGTGTCCCTTTTGATAACACCCTTTACATTGTTAGATAGAAGGTGTTTCTTCTTGTTCTACATCCAAAATCTTCTTCCCAATCCACTTTTTTTTTTCTTCTTTCTTTTTTTCTCTTATGGTTCTACTTGCTTGCGAGTACTTTTGTGTGGCTTTTTCTTGTCTCCCTCAAGGTACTATTCTTGAATATTGGTCTCATCAATTTTCTTATGCCTAAATAACATCTTTTGTCTACGAATTTGAGGTAACAATTTCCCCAAATACTTGACTAACATGTCTAGACTTTTGAGAGAGACTCCCTTGTGGTGGGAAATCCCCCTACGGACTAGCATTTAGGGTTATATTATGCATGCAGATAAGACCGAAAGAATCCTACTTTCTACCGTCGTCCCAAACCTAATCCCCATTTCTTTTAATCAAATACATGGTTAAATGAACATACCTCATTCCTGATGTTCGATGTTGATCCTTCTCCACGCTTGATCGCTTGTTAGCAGCTATCCTCTCAAGATTGACCTGCATACAAAACAAGAAACAAACTCTACATGCATTTTTTCTACAGATTAATGGGTTAGAGATTCAAACATATATTCACTAAACTATGAAGAACTCATATAGTGGGACAGGGAAAGCATTTCTTTATTATTAACTTTAATGAATCAACTTACAATGTCAAGACCAACCACTGCTCTGTGAACCTGATCCTGGGATCCTCTTCAAATGTCCTCCAACTTCTTTGCTCTGTATCTCTCTTTGCACAAGGATGGCTAAAGGGTTGGGACAATGGGAATGCACAATTGGGCAGAGTTTCTTTACTATTATTCTCCTCTTCCAAATGGGACCCCTAACCCTTCTTTTATAGGCTAGAAGAAGCTAGGTATTTGGATGAACCCTCGGCCATGCATGGTCGGGAGTTTCATCTAACTCACCCAAAGTNGCAGAGTTTCTTTACTATTATTCTCCTCTTCCAAATGGGACCCCTAACCCTTCTTTTATAGGCTAGAAGAAGCTAGGTATTTGGATGAACCCTCGGCCATGCATGGTCGGGAGTTTCATTTAACTCACCCAAAGTTGTGTGTTCCATCGACAACTTTCCTTTTTTCGTGCTTTTGTAGGTCCACGTGAGCTGTTTTAGGTCAGCTAGCATGTACACGTGTTCAGTAATGGAGTAGGGCGTGTTGGCCCTTATAAAAGAGGTTTTTAAAGAGTTATTCAGCAGTGTTTTGGCAAAGAAGGGATCTAAGATGGCCTGATGCCAGGTAAGCATGTATGGTGCAAATTAGGGTTATAATAGATGCCCCCTAATGTGTGAGGTCAGAAGAGCATCTTATGGCCGAAATACATTACCAATCTTTACTAATGTGCCGAACAAGTGAGCCCAGGGACTAGAAACCAGGAGGTGTCATCTGCAAAATAACAAATGTCTCACATAGGCGGGCATACCCATGCTCGGGATAAAATAGAATCATGGCTACCAATCAAATACACTATAGATCCATGTCAAATAACTATATAAAGTGTAGCCGCGAACAATACACAGTGGAGCTACATCTCGAAATCAAAAAGATATACATATAGAGTATCCATCTTCTAGAAGTTGAGACGGCCTGATGGCTGGAAACGAGGGCTTCGGAGCTCAAGCAACAACTTTAAAATCTTCAAAACTCGAGTAGGAGTGTAATATGAGTATACGACTTCACTACCCAGAGGTCTTCGACGGCTCGTCGGTCATGGACCAGAGAATCTTGATGATCAGACTGAAGGCTTCATTAATTTCTAACAAAGACTTGATTGGACGTTCAGGATGGTCGGGTATGAGGGCAAGAGACAAACTGCAGAGGGGCCGACTCAGGCTTGGTGACAAACTTCCCTTGGACAACAACACGACAAATGATGAGACTTAGGAGCATGGAATTGACATAAGTTTACGAGGCAGGAGGCAACACAAACTCTCCATATGTTTGGAAGAATAACCAAATAGAGGAGGACACAACTCTATGTAGCAAGAACAACTTCCTAAAGTCGTATTACATCCTAGGGTTTGATGAACAAACGGACATATGTGCTTTATCCAAGGGCGAATCATTATTCTACTAATAAAGAAAACAATTTTCCCTTCCTCTTTTTGGGGTATATTTGATTCTTTTGTCTTATTCAATGATTTTGGAAAAAAGAATAAAGGAATGTTACGTTACAATGGAGGAATGAGCGTTACAAACATACAAGTTCAAGGCGCAAGGACAAGACTGATGTTCAGTATAATGATACTCGGGAAAAATCCTATAGGGGCCAAGGGTGTTAAGACGCAGAAGCAAAGTGCTACAAGGTTGGCGTATAAGGTGTGAAAACACGGTTAACAAAACACACAATGGTAACGTCCTTCGATATAAGTTTAACGAGCCCAGAGAAGGTAAGCTCGGTGGTTTTTCATATTTAGAGAGTCTGAAAAAACGTAAAAGGAGACTCCATTGGGGTACCTTTTTCGAAGATAGTCTAGTCGGTTCAAAAAAGGGGTAAACTAGCACCGACAAGATGTCTATTCAAAACCATTTTAACAAGTGTGAGAAAGACAAGATCACTCGGCCATTTTTTCATTTTTAAGAAGTCTGAAAAAAGCTTAACTATGGACTCTGTCGGGAATGTTCATCTGGACCAGTTTAACGAGTGTGAAAGAATAAGGTCACTCAATGATCTTTTCAATTTTAGGGAGTCTGAAAAGAGCTTAACTATGGACTCCGAGGGGGTTCCTTTTTCGTAAATTAGTTCATCAGGCCCTAAAAAGGGTTAAAATGATACATGAGAGTACTCTTCTAGAGAACTGAAGTTCCATAGAGTATACCTTTGTTCGTACAGTTGATCGTCCGGACCGAAAAAGGGGTAAACTACTGCTGGATAGACGTGACTTCAAATTTCATTTTAACGAGCGTGAAAGGCCACAAGATCGCTCGACAATATTTTCATGTTTTGAGAGTCTAAAAAGGGCATAAAATAAGACCTGTTATATCTTTTGGATTGATGCCTGGAATTTTCTCGTAAGACCAGGAAAAAACGTCATAGAATTCTTTAAATAGATCTGTGTAGATTTGAATCTCTCCGAGGGAGCAGTCAGCTTCGACGAAAACATTCTCCATGATGCCTGGGTTCTGGAGATATTGATAGGTATCGTTTCAACAATGTTTGCCATATTACCCTCAGCATATATCTCATGTGTAGCTAAGGGATTAATAGGACAAGACCTATCTCCAGTCATAGTCAAGGTGAATTCTCCAACCTCGATTCTGCTTAACTCTGGGAGGAAGTATGATCTGTGATGAAGATCATCCCAGGGTTTGTCCAGACTAGTCATTGCTTCAATTACTGCTTCGTCAGAGGGCAAGACTAAGTCTAACAAATCGGTGTCAGTGAGAGAACCTTGAGCCCAAATAGGCTCTAGAAGTGGATATAAATCTTGTGCAGGAGTTGGATGTGGGTTAGTTGAAGCTTGCTGGACTAAAGAGTACGCTACTTCAGCTACGAACAAGGACATGGACATTCCCGGGTGCCCTGTCCCATCCATCGTGGACGATGGGGAAGTAATTATTCACGGATCGTCAAAGTAAGTCGTGCGGGATGACGAAACTTGAAAAATCTCAACCTTATGGTGATTGGATATAAACTTGATATCACCTTGAGGGGGCAGGTAATCGAAGGTACCCATCAAATATGGGCACAAACCAACCCCTACGTTGACCATGCCTGGTTGAGGATTATCAATCATCGGGACCGTGGATGCCCCCAATGAAGGGTCAGGTCTGGAGAAAGACAATTGATCGATGGTCACAATCCGGCCCTCGTGTGGAAACAACAAGACCCAAAAAAATGTAGCAACCACAGCTTGCATGACATAAGTCCAACTCCTCCCTAACAAGAGGCTATAATCGAGGGGTGCGTCGAATAATTCTACCTCGACTCACACGGTCTTCCCTCCTAACTGCATGGGGAAAGAGGGGATGATACCATGTGGTTGGAACGAACAACCATCGAAAGCAGTGAGGAGAGTAGGTGATGAAGACAAAACGGGCTGGCCAATGGCCTTCCAACATGCCAACGACATAACGCTTGTCGAAGCGCCCTCATCAACCACCGTGTGGAAGATATTCTGAGTAAAAGTTTTCATGGGATAAGCCACTACTATCTGAAATGCTACGTGGTAAGGCAGACGAGGTTTTAAGTTGGTTTTATATAGCATGATTGTATATGGATTACAAGTCTCGGTAGATCCTAAAGCGATTAACAAGGCTTTCCTCTGGGAAGGTTAGCTTTGGAGGACCTCCAAAGCAGACATTGCACAAGGGGTTTGTGATAAATCTTCCACCATAGAATAGTTCTAGGCGCCCTTGCATTTGGGTTGTGAGAAGCTTTTTTGAATGCGCCTTTTGGGATGCATGTCATTTTTTCTCCCAAAGTCTTCTCTATCTGTAGAGGAAGAGATGGGAGTTCATCTTCTTTTCCCTTCTCAGAAGCGCTTGGTTTACTATAGTCATGCACTCTAGTCGATATAAAAGCATCACCCTTCACCATATATACATTCACAGACGTGGGGTTGGTCGAAGACGAAGAGGGTCCTTGGCTGCCCCCTTCCATGCTTGCAGAGGCTTCTGTTGGATTTTGCCCATGTTGAAATGGATTGGTTAACACAGTAGGTTGTTGTTGCGTCACAAACTTTTGGACTTCTGCAAGCCAAGGACATAGATGGGTCGGGTGGTCTTCCGCGCAGAAGTTGCACTGATACCTCACCTTTTGTTTCTTAGTATTGCCCCCGCCAACATTATCGGTGGGTTTATTATCCCCCTTACCCTTCTTTCATTGTTTTTTCTTTCCTTCAGGCTGTTTGGTGGCCTTTGGATTAGTCGATTTCATTGTGTGTACATCCAACGTTTTGGTAGGGGGAGAAGCCAAAGCAGTAGTTTGTCTAGCCGTTGTGTGTTGTATAGACAACTGCTGCAACTGCTTCGTCAGGTGCTCAGTGGGCTTTGCTTGTGCTGAACCAACAATACCATCGGCATGTGGTCCAGCTCTCTGTCTAGTTTTATCAAGTATTGAGTGTGGTGCATCTGGCAAGATCTTGTATAATAAACCAGACTGAGAATAAATGAGCTCAAGCTGTTGAGATCTCATGATGGCATCTTCTTCGGAAAACACTCCTGAAGTCGCGACGTCTTTAGATAACTGTGGGACCAAAGACTTAAGGAACCACTCAAGTAGGAATGTTGGTGGGACTGGTACCTTAATTAAGCTCTTTTGGCGTCTCCATTCTTGGATGTGATCCGAGATATGGTTTTCTTTTGTCTGTGAGAAATTGGCCAACAATTTTGTGCCAACTTCGTATCTCAAAGGTAATTGGAAATGGTTTAGGAAGGCCATTGCCAATTCACCGAAGGAAGAGTATCTTGAGTGGTCGAGCTCAATGTACCATTTCGCGGCACTCCCAATGAGAGTACGTTGAAACAATCACAATTGTACGGAGTCATCTTTCAACGAGTTAGATGAGCACCAAAGGTGGAAGGTAGTCACATGATCGCCTGGATCTTCGTTAGGCTTAGCTTCAAACTTTGGTATGTCCGAAGGCAACTTCATCAGCATAGGAGGCCAACATGGATCGTGACAGATAGGGTCATTCAACAACTTTGTCAAATATGGCAAATGCAAGGTTGTCAGGAAAGGTAGTTTGGGTTGTTGGTGATAACTTGGGAAAAAAGGGCCTGGACTTTGACTGGCACAAGGTTTCCAGGAAAAGTTCGGCTGCTGGCCTGGGTTCTAGTAAAAACCATGGCCATGGCCAACGTATGGATTTTGCGTGTGAGGAGACATCATCGGCTGATTTCCAAAATAGGACATAGATGGTTGGGCATGCATTACATTTGAAGGACTTTGGGAAGGGTTGCCCCATGTCGGTCTCATGGGGATAGGCATAGTACTTTGTCTGGGGTTCCATTGATTGTGAAAAGAATTACCCCATATCGGCATTCCTGATGAGGGAACGGATCCTTGCCAAGAATTCCAAGGCTTTGATGCGGAAGAAGTTCTTGGGTGTGCCCCCTGTGGAGGAATAGTACCCTGCATAGGAATAGGTTGTCTGAAACCGGGATTACCCCCCGTCGGGAAAGCAGCGGACGAGAAGGCGTTGTTACCAAATGCACCGAAAAAAGAAAATGGTGTCGAACCTCCCGGCATATTATGCGAAGGTGGTCCTTGATTCCCCACTCCAAGTAAACTATGGTGTGCAGGTGGCCCAACGGATTGTTGATGCGTGCCACCGAGCGAAGGGGAAGAAGGAGGTATATGACCTCCCCCATAAGGAAAAGTGTTAAAAGGAGCAGGAGTGCCCCCCATGTGACCTTGCAGAGGAGCGTTAGAGATTCCTTCCCCCAGACCTGAAGTCTGTGAAGTGGAGTAGGAAAGTATAGGACTTGTACCTGAACTAGGCATCACGTATGAGAACAGAGGGCCTATCGCACTTGGTGTGAAAGGGGTTGTGGCCACCGCCAGAGATGGGATCGGACCACTATGGGATGTAGAGGCGATCGATACCATGGTGGCTCGGACTGGTGACGGTGGGTTAGGAGGTGGAAACTCTCCCATGGTGACAACTGTAGTGGGAATTGAAGAATTCCCAGAAGGAGTAACAACATTTGTTTCCATTGCTATGTACGACACTGTCTGGCACTCGTAAGGATGAATTGGTACGATGGTGGGTGCCGAAAGATCAGTGGTGGAGGTTTCAACTAGACCAAAATATTTCACTCCAAGGTCTAAAATGGTCGATTCCTATGGATGTTGGTCGGGCACAATTTCTTGTGACCTGGTCACTTCAAAAGACCCTTGTTGGTCTATCTTTCGCCTTAGTGGTGGCGGGGGTGGCTCCAGTGTAACCGGCAGCAGGACAAGAAGCCTTCGTGGCTGGCGGAGCTCGTAATCCTCCACTGTGTGAGAAGATCAAAGACACTCTAGGGCGTTCTAGTCGTTCAAAAACAACACACACTAAAAAAGTCCCTATAAGATAAGACAGGCAAACACTAAATTAATTGGAAGAACAATTACAACAACCAACACTAGAGAAACTTACCGGTGCAAGTGTAACTCGAACACGGAAGCACCCTCCGGGTATACTCTGCAAAGCATGGCCCGATGTCTTTCCTAGGTACCACAGTATACCCCCGCAGTCACCTGTGTATGTCCCTAAAAAAGATAGGCAACTAGGTTGCCAGCGCGCGAACAATCACCAGGCAGGTACAGTCGAAAGTCGGGTAGACCACAATGAGCAGGGTATTAAGCCTGAAACATGTCAATGGTATCGAGAGCAAGTGGTCTGGAAGACAACTGAGGACCTCGAACGGATTCGAGACCCACGAAGCTCCGTGGAAAATACAATCGAAGGAATCCCAAGACAAACCCTCTATATGTGTTCTCCACTACGATTGGTCCAGCTTTAGAGGGGTTATCTCCGCTACCTTTCTTCACACGACCTCGTGTTTATCCCCTATGTTAGAGGGAGTTCCTGGATAAATTTCACGATACTGGACTTGGACACTCCCTAACTCAGACTCCAATGTTTGATTTTAATGGCCTTGAAGAGTTTCCTCTCCAACCTAATCCAAGGCACTAATCCTGAACTAGTTGGTTAACCCTACAAACATAAAAGTCTAATGAATTTTAGATTTAGCGTTAATTTTATGGCTTGTCTTATGTCAAAGGTTATGAAAGTGAAACTAGTGATGTTTGAAAGACAAAAGTAAAAAATGAACAAAAAGTTGGAAACAAAAACCTTCACTTAACGCAAATTTTCAACAACTTTTCAAATTTAAAAAAAAATTCTAAGATCTTTTGAACAACAAACTCAAAGAAGGATTTCACTCGACTACGAGCTACTTACGATCTAAGTAAATTGGCAAGAACTTATGAAAGCAAAGACTTTTCCCTAGTTACAAAAACAACACTTTTCAACCAAACAAAGAAATGAAAGATAACTTTTATTTTTATTTTTTGAATGCTCACAAAGCAAAAAGGAAAAATATCAACAAATCAAAAACCAAGAAAAACTTCTGGCCTAATCACAGATCGCAAAGAATCACTTCAAGAAATCACAAACTAGCAACTTAAAAAAGGACTCTCACACTTGTCTAAAAACCCTGAAGAAAATTTTGATGAAAACTTTTAAATGAAAAAAGAAAGCTATGGTTGAGATCGAACCTAAGCTACTGACTGCTAGGACATAGATTCAAAAACCTAAGAGGTATAACTCTTGTCAAGGGGAAGGATGACTGCTCACCCTGAACAAAAACTATCCTTCACAAGCACACTGTTGACAATTCAACAGCAAGCGTGTGCACGCAAGCTGTGTAGAGCCAGAGGGAGTGTACATGCGTGATAGCCTTATATAGGCCATGTGTATCTCTAAAACTCTGAAACAAAATAAAAACAGACAATCCAAACCAGGAAGAGACCATTGATATTGAGAACCAGGATCTCTTGAAGGCTTAGACACTTTCTTTAACAGAAAAAAGAAAACAATGTAAGGAAAAAATTCGTAAAACAAACCAATCTGAGATGAACCCTAAGCTATATACTGCAAACAACGAAGACTAGAAAGAGTTCCAAAAAACCCCTGAGAATGACTGATTCTAACAAGGAAGAGGATGACTGCCTCAAAAAAATTTATTGAATCATACACACTATTGTTACTTCTTCAGCTAGCATTTACATGCGGGTTGTAAGAAAGTAGGGCGCGGGTACACACAGGAAGACCTTATGCAGGCCACGTGTACCTCTGTGGGTCTCAAAAAAAAAACACAGTCAAGAAAAGAAACAGAGATAGCTGGTATGGAAGACCAGAATCTCTGTTATTTCAGACTTTGCAGAAACTTCAAAAAACAGGAAAGAAAACTAGTATTTTAAAAATACCCAAAAATATTCCCAAGAACCCTAGAGACTTCCCCAGTATGTTTGCCAATTCTGTTCTGGTAGGAAACCCCCCTATGGACTAGCATTTAGGGTTATATTATGCATGCAGATAAGACCGAAATAATCCTACTTTCTACCGTCGTCCCAGACCTAATCCCCATTTCTTTTAAGCAAATACATGGTTAAATGAACATACCTCGTTCCTGGCGTTCGATGTCGATCCTTCTCCACCCTTGATCGCTTGTTAGCATCTATCCTCTCAAGACTGACCTGCATACAAAACAAGCAACAAACTCTACATGCATTTGTTCTACAAATTAATGGGTTAAAGATTCAAAAATATATTCACTAAACTATGAAGAACTCATATAGTGGGACGGGGAAAGCATTTCTTTATTATCAACTTTAATGAATCAACTTACAATGTCAAGACCGGCCACCGCTCTGCAAAATTGATCCTGGGCTCCTCTTCAAATGTCCTCCAACTTCTTTGCTCTGTATCTCTCTTTGCACAAGCATGGCTAAAGGGTTGGGACAATGGGAATGCACAATTGGGCAGAGTTTCTTTACTATTATTCTCCTCTTCCAAATGGGACCCCTATCCCTTCTTTTATAGGCTAGAAGAAGCTAGGTATTTGGACGAACCCTCGACCATGCATGGCCGGGAGTTTCAGTTAACTCACCCAAAGCTGTGTGTTTCGTCGGCAACTTTCCTTTTTTCGTGCTTTTGTAGGTCCACCCGGGTTGTTTTAGGTCAGCTAGCATGTACACACGTTCAGTAATGGAGTAGGGCACGTGGACCCTTATAAAAGAAGTTTTTTAAAGAGTTATTCAGCAGTGTTTTGGCAAAGAAGGGATCTGAGATGGCCTGATGCCAGGTAAGCATGTATAGTGCAAATTAGGGTTATAACACTCCCATGTAATTTTCTCTCTTCCTAAACTCTATTGTGAACTCCTGCACTAATTGTCCTTGTCTTTGCCTAAAGTAATGCCATACTATTTGTTGGTGTTCCTCATATCCTATTGGATAAAATTGATATTTTATCATGTCCTTGAACACCTCCTGATCAGTCACTAGTTTCTCATTTCCTAGTGCTCTTCTTACTAAATCACTCTCCCACCACATCAAAGCATGGTCTTCAAGCTTCAACCGAGCAAAAGAAATCTTTTTTTTTGAGTTACTTCATGCACATTGAAGTATACTTTCATTTGTTGTATCCAATGGTTTAGTATCATAGCATCCACTTCCTCGTATATGGATTGATGTCCAAATTGGGCTCCACGCAAAAAGGTAATTGTGTCTTGTTGTAGCTGCACTCTCCCATCTCTAGCTAAGTCGTATGCTTTATATCTATATTTTCTTCTTCCTTATTAGGTCCTTCATGACAAACCTATGTTTCCTTACTCTTTGTTGCCAATAGTTGTGACACCATTAATGTCAATGTGTCCAAACTCTATTAAAATCTATCTAACTTGACCTTGGGATCTTCTTCCTCTTCTCCTTCATAATCTTCCCCTGACATTATTGATGCTCTACTTTACTTTATTCCTCGTAACGAATATTGTCCCTTTCTTTTTTAATCACTATGGGTACTTTCCATACAAGTCTCACTAAATGTATTAAAAATTATGCTCTCATACCATCTTATCCGTAAACGGGAGGCTTATAGCCTATCTGTCTCACCAACATGGAGTCCTCTAAAAAAAATATATACTCATAGTTATATTCATCTTATAAAAACTCGAACAACAATCCAAAGTCGATTCGACTAGGAGAGAAACCAGTCGATCATCCCATGTCGAATAACCCAAGTGATGAGGAAGTCAAAATTTCAATAGTTGAGTTAAAAATAATGCAATTCGACCAAGTCGACTTGGATGAGAGTCAAGTCAAACAAGTCGAGTTGGATGGAAGGAAAGTCAACAAAGTCGAGTTAGATGAAAGTCTGGTCGACCAAATGGAATGATGGTCAATCAGAGGGTGGATCTTTTTGATTAGTATCTGTTGTTGAACAAATGGGGAAAGGGAAAAAATGACTCTTGGTGAATCTAAAACTCTTAGCAGTGAGTCAGATCGAACAAAAAGAGAGAGACAAACTCAGAGGTCGAATTTGAAAATCAACAGTTACGAATAATGTTTGGAAGGACAATTTGAAAATTAGTTGTGAAGGAAAATGTTTGGGAAGCAATTTCAATAACTCGAGATGCATACAAATTCCTAAGGCGATTTTGACAACCCATATCAACTACAAAAATGTATGGAAGTCAATTTTAAGATTCATTGGCAGAGAAAAAATGTATGGGGGTGAAATTGATTGCAGGAGGATTTGCAAAAATGTGTATATGGTCTATGGGTGGCTAATAAATGTCCATACAACCATAAATTTCAAAATATATTGCTTCCTTAATTTATGGGAAAAGTAAAACTTCTGGCAAAGTTGAGAATGTGCCCAATGACTCTTAAAACTAAATTAGAAACTTTCAAGTAAATAACAACGGCTCAAGAAGGAGGATATTCAATTTGCAACCTATGAATCAACGTACAGGTGTGGTTAAAGAGATGTTAGTATGGTTTACTCACCCATGGGGACCGAGTTAATATAAAATGAGTTCAAACCAAACAACACGAAGTTCTCATTTCTAAACCATACACAAATGACCATTAACTTATAGTGCATATCATTTGTCATTCATAAACAATTATAATCACAACAATCATCACACATATACTCATAATTTACCCTCGAAACCCAAATGGGAAAACCAACATTCTTTTTTTGACTTCGGGCAAGCTCTATATTGGTCACCAATGGGAAAGTTACATGCTCTTTGGTTCATCTCTAGGCTCCTCAATGACATCTAGGAAGCCTCTTTACATCATTCACAACCAAAGAATCCCTATCTCATTGGAAAACATAATATAGACGATTGAGTTGATCAGGAGGATAACTGGAAGGTTAGCTTCTCTCCAGTCCATTTCTCCTTCTTCCTTTTTTTGTCTTTTCTTCCACATGGAAAGGGTCTCATGAAAGTCTCATTTATTCTCTTACGTACAATAATATATCGCTTGACTTTCCATATATTACATACTATAATGGACATCAATCGTGATGGCTTGTGGCCCTTCATGCCAACAAGTTGATCTCCTTATTTTCCCATAGCCTTCAAAAATTCATGTGTTGATCATCTTAGAGCATGTGTTGATAGTCAATTGTTCTCGTCGGATCCGATTCATATCATTTTGTAACACACACAAAAACTTAACATCTAGAACAACACCACAAATTTCAATCTACATGGGAAATATTCTCATCATCTTTGGATCAAAATACAAAAAAAATACTCTCTATCAAATCTAAAACATCATCATGTCTTCCTTGCTACAAACTCATCATTTCCCCTTATAATTAACTATGCCATCCTCACTCATCTTCTGCACCAAAAACAATGCAACTTCATTGTATCTTTAATTTCCATGATAACCAACGAATTATTGTTCACCCAAAAAAAAATATTCCATATCTAATTCAAGGTGCCCATTGTTCTCTATCCACTTATAGGAATGTCATATAGAACAACATATCAACTAGGAACCAACCATGCCTTTGGGATAAACACTAATACCACAAATTTTGACTAGGAATCCAGGCCTAACATCAACATGATTATAAATACTGAACAATTAGAAATCTTATGGAGATACTTCCATGTACCCAACCATTGTTCTCATTAGTTCTCTAGGAAAATAGTTTGGATACAGGATGTATCCAAGTCAATTTTACATTCTTTGCACCTACCAATTTGAGGACTTATGGCACAATATTATTCAAATAGTATTTGATCAAGGAAAAATTAAAGATGGCAAACCACATAGCTATATTTCCATTTCAACTTCAACACATCTCACAATTAGGAATGAATTTTACATTACGAATTTGTCGCATAGGGATACAAAATATCAACAAGAAATGATCATACATATAACCAAATACATATACCTTCTTAATCCTCTTCATTTACCTCTTTAACCTTTAAATATTAAATGTCATAGTGTAATGTCCCTTTCCAAATAGGAGCTCCAGAAGAGGAGGCTTAATGGTCTAAACCACCCCGTTAGACTATAGCCAGGGCCAAAGAGGGGTAAACAGGGTTACTAGAGGTCACT
>SNQJ01S0095390.1:0-18511 GCA_010110895.2 Picea sitchensis | reverse complement strand
TTTTTTTTTAAAAGAGTTTGTCACAATATTATACTAAGCTCTCGTCATCAATGGAGACCCACCCACAACTAATTTTCGTATATACATCAAGGAATTATTGCACGCAGCTGCACGTTCTTTCTCTCCACGCTTTTACACTGCGTGTTATTTTTTATATTTTATTGTGTTTTTTCTATCATATTACAGTTTTTTTTCAATTGGGTTTAGTTTTAGTGTTTGTGCTGAGTAATGTTTTTTTATATTTTTTCACTCCTGTAAGTAACATGTCAGATTTCTATAAAGTCTAATTTACTCCGGTTGAAAAAATGAATACCTACTAGATTTCCCCTGAGTTATTCCAATGAAAAAAAATCATATTACAACTTTCAAGAATAACTTCGTGTAGCTCTGAGATTCCAATGAAAAAAATCATATTACAACTTTTAAGAATAGCTTCGTGTAGCTCTAATATCCAAAATAATTATGTGTTTTTATTAAGGAGTTTTGACCGTTATGTTTCAGAATATCGTGACTTTTTTCGACCGTTTAATCAGATCTGGATTTAAATATTATACAATCCTAATCCAGTAAGACTGTTGAATCCATCTGAAAAATTTAAATCTACCACATTTCCCCAACACGAAAACGTCATACACAACGCGTTGTTTGTTTGAAAACGAAAACGCGTCAAAGCGAGCAATACATTTTGCTAGCAAGTTTTGGAGATTCCATTTTAGCGAGCGATTTGTCTCGCAGTATTTCTTTTCAGTGTCTGAACTGATATAATTGTGATATACACCGTTTAAGTTTTTTCAATTCATTTTAAAATGCTTCCATGGAACTTAAATGTAATAATTAATATATATATATATATATATAATTAATTAATTAATATGTTTGAACATATTGTTTTTTATAAAAAAAATGGAAATAAGTTTATAAGATAATAGTGTCTCATATATATATATATATTTGTTTGGACATATTGTTTTTTATAAATGTACCTGAGGCTTTACCATTTATCTCATGCTACTGTTCAAGAAATATTCCTACTGGAAACTCCAAGGACTCCCAGCTGTGGACGGTTCCATCTAAACTGTCATCGGTATCATAACAAGTAGGCCTCTAAGCACTCAAGCTATCATAGGCCTTTTTGCACTCACAACAATCCATGTACACTAGCTCTCTTCTACCCATGAGGCTGTCCATCTCCTTCTAAGGCTCCAATGCCTCTGGTTAAGAATCTCCCTGTTGGGACTCTCAGGACTTGCACTTGTGGACAGTTCTATTCGAACTTCCATCAAGCTCATGCACACAGGAATCCATTCCCTCCTGGAATGATCAATAATTATTACATCCATTCAGCAATGGCTCTCCTCTTCCTGTCATTTGTTTCCATGCTCATCCCAAGAGCACATGAACTAGCAACAATGAATGAAGAGGTAAGAAGAACAAGCGAACAAAACAGACCAGGGGAAGAAGACGAAGAAGAATACCCAAAACAACCCCCAAGAGATTCTTAAATCACATGAAGACAAGAGCTACGTGCCCTCCCTCCAAATAAGATTGTGTAACCCTTTTTCTCCATAAAATCAATTATGTGTAAATAAATAATAATGAAAAGACTTAGCCCCTCAAGCCCCCTCTCTCGTGGAATAATAGTCCCCTATCTCTTTGTCCTTTTCAGTCTTGCAGCTAGTGGTGTATTTTATTAATGTATATGAAGTATTACATTTCCTAGGTGCTCTCGCCCCTTTTCAACTTTACCGGCTTACCAACCTAAGTCATATTTGTTAAATTATAAACTTGATTTCTTATGCGGATTAATTATTTTATTTTCTTCAACACTTTAATTCCAACGTAATACACTTTAACAATACCAAATCATAATCGAATATCAATAACTATGTAGATAAGTAAGCATGCACATCAACAACACATATACCTTGGGGAAACCTTGTACAGGGAGAAAAACCCAAACAAACGATATTCCTTTATTGCATTAATAATGTATGATCACTTACAAATACCCACCATGAATGTTTTGCTCTTAAAGAGCTTGCCAAGATGACTCTAACCTGAAAAATACCTAAAATACCTTGCTGAAATACACCTCTGATATGTTGTCTCTATTGTTGATATACGACATTGATATGTTGTTGATATATGCCTGTGATATGCAACCTCTATTACTGATATACAACACTGATATGTTGCTTTGGTATGCTGCATCTTTATCACTGATAGGCTCCTCTATTGCTTCTCCCTTAACCTGCATATCAAAAACTATGTTGAAGAGAGGGGTCGACCTCTCCTTATATAGGTTGAAGAGGAGAAGAGGAGAGGCTCGAAATAGTAACTTGTTTGCATGCTTTAATAACAACTCAACTTCATACTTTAGTTCAAACTAGACTTGAGACTGGTATACTCTAGTTCGAAAATAGAACTAGACTTGAGACTTTAGTTACAACTCAGCATTACACTTTAGTTCGACAATAGAACTAGACTTGAGACTGGTATACTTTAGTTCGAAAATAGAACTAGACTTACTTCAGTTACAACTCAACATTACACTTTAGTTCTAAAATAGAACTAGACTTAAGACTTTAGTTACAACTCAACATTACACTTTAGTTCTAAAATAGAACTAGACTTAAGACTTCAGTTACAACTCAACATCACACTTTAGTTCTAAAATATAACTAGACTTAAGACTTCAGTTACAACTCAACATTACAAGGCAATTCAAAATTCTCTTCATGGTGGATAATGTTAGATGTGCCAGCGCACTAGATCAATACATTTATATCATTTGCAATATTAGGAATATTGTTTGTTTCTATCTCATAGGAATTTTATATTCAACCTAAATTTTGCTACATGCCTTGACTTTTTCTCATGGCTCACAAGGCTTAACTAGGCTCACAAAGGTTGTACGTTCCCCCTAACTTTTGCACTAGTCTATCTATGCTCACAGAGGTTGTACGTTCCCCCAGACTTTTGCACTAGATTGTCTATGCTCACAGAGGTTGTGCGTCCCCCTCTGACTTTTTCATTAGACTTACATAGCATCTCATTCATCTTGAATTTTGGTTTGACTCACAGAGGTTGTACGTTCCCCCTGGCTTTTGTCAATACCTCACAAGACTGGTTGATTCTCCAAATCTCCCTGGCTAGCCTCGGGGTGGCCCATATGGCCTCTCATTGGAGAATGACTATCAATGCTGCCAAATTTAACACTCCCTCTCAGCGAGGGAGTCATTCTTAGCCACACCAAGCTTGCTTTTCAGCTGCACAAACTGTCTCGAGGTCAGAGACTTGGTCAAGATATCAACTACCTGCTCGCTCGTGGCTATGTATTGTAGCTTTACATTTTTTCTCTGGACCAAGTCTTGGATGTAGTGGTACCTCATGTCAATATGTTTTGACCTGTCATGAAATATCGGGTTCTCTATCAATTTTATGCAACTTTGATTATCACAGTGAACCACCGTTGTTTCGAGCTTGTCACCAAACAACCCAAAAACCAATTTTTTGAGCCATACTGCTTCCTTGCTAGCATCACTTGTTGCAATGTACTCGACCTATGTTTTACTCTTTGCAATGGATCCCTTCTTCCGGCTTGACCAAGATATCATAGCGGATCCTAAACTAAAGTAGTATCTAGAATTTCTCTTCCGATCCACTTGGCTTCCTACCCAATCAGCATCTGCATACCCATGCAGAAATAAACCACCACTAGATGTATTTCTCAAACTATAAGTAATGGTCCCTCTCAGATATCTCAAGATGTGCTTTACTTCCACCCATTGTCTCTGTCTCGGTTCAGTCATGAACTGACTCATTGCAATCACTGCATAGAATATATCTGGCCTAGTGTGGATCATGGACATCAATGATCCAATCAACTGCTTATACATGGTGGGATCCACCAAATCTGAACCTGTAGCAGAATCATGCAACTTCCTCAGGTTGGTAACCATCAGAGTAGACATGGATTTGTAATCCATCATACCAAACCTCTTTAGTACATCCACTGTGTATTTTCCTTGTGTCAGAAATATCTCACCCTGTCTTTGCCACAATTCCAATCCTAGGAAGTAATGCATCAAGCCTAAGTCTTTCATCTCGAATTCTAAGGTTAGCTCCCTCTTACACCAGGCTATTATCCCTTCATCTTCTGTTAGAAAGAGATCATCAACATACAATATTAGTATAACAGTTTGGTTACCTCTTATCTTGAAGTACAGATTTTCATCAGCATCACTTTTTTGAAAGCCCGAGATTTTAAGAAAGCCATCAATCCTGTCATACCAAACTCCGGGAGCCTGCTTAAGACCATACAATGCCTTCCTTAGTTTGCATACATGAGTGCCTTTGTTATGCAATACAAAACCATCTGGTTGTTCCACAAAGACCTCCTGTTCAATCTTTCCATTAAAGAATGTTGTTTTTACATCCATCTGATGTAGCTTCCAACCAAGAATGGGAGCTAAAGAAATAATAGTTCAAATGGAGGCATACCTGGCTATAGGGGAAAAAGTCTCTTCGTAGTCGATTCCTTCTTTCTAAGTGAATCCTCTGGCTACACATATTGCTTTGAAATTTTCCACACTTTCGTCAACTGCATGTTTGATCTTATAGATCCATTTGGAAGAAACCACTAATTTATCTTTTGGCCTCGACACAATGTCCCAAAAATTGTTCTTCATAATAGACCTGTATTCCTCAAGCATGGAATCCTTCCATACTTGTAATTTATCTACTTTTTCAAATGAAGAAGGTTCGACATCACTAATGTTTCTCATTAGTGCAACATATCCTCCAAACCTATGAGGCCTCTTCCTTTCCTTGAAAGTTCCTTTGGGAGGAACTATCCTTTTTGTTTCCTGCACTATTTATTTAAGCCACCCTGGATTCCTTTTGGTTGGAGGTTCTTCAATAGTTATTTATAACACTTCAGCAGGTTCTAGGGGCTCATTACTTAGCCCTTGATGAGGTTCCTCCCTATGATCATATGACTCTTCATTTTCAAAAGAGGGTGAAGCTGGTTGAACTGCTTTTGATTCCCACTGAAGCTCTCTGGATTTCTTAAATGCAACTTTCTCATGGAAATTCACATCTCTTCTTACCTCTATTTTCCTCTGACCTGGTACATAAATCTTGTAAACCTTGGATTTCTCAATGTACCCCACAAAAACCCCTTTCTTTCCTGAGGGTTCCATCTTTTTCCTCTTTTACTTAGGGACATGAATATACACAGGACACCCAAATATCCTTAGATTCCCTACTTCAGGTTTGATCCCTAAGAAGACCTCTTCAGGAGTCTTGTCCTTCAAGGTAGCATGTGGAAACCTGTTCTGAATATACACAGCAGTGGAGGTAGATTCCGCGCATAAAGAATTTGGTTGATCCTGGTCAAACATCATTCATTTCGCTGCCTCACAAATTGTCATGTTTTTCCTCTCTGCAACTCTATTTTGCTTAGGGTTATATGGCACGATCAACTGCCTCTTTATTCTTGTTGACTTGCAGAAATCTTCAAACTGGAGAGATTCAAACTCTCCTCCATTGTCTGTTCTAAGGATTATTATGTGTTTCCATGTCTGTTTTTCAATAAAGGATTTATACTCTTTGAATTTATCAAATGTGGCATTTTTAGCTTTAAGGAAATATATCCAACATTTTCTTGAGTAATCATCAATAAAAATGACATAATACAAAAAATCAATAAGTGAGGGAGATGACATGGGACAACATACATTAGAATGAACCAGATCTAAAATGCCCCGAGCTTTGTTGTCACTACTAGGAAATGATTTTTTTATATTTTTATCTACCATGCATCCCTTACAAATTTCGTTTTTACTAAGAGAAATAGAGGGCATGCCACATACCATGTTCTATAGATCTGGAAGAGATTTTTAATGAATATGTCCAAGTCTTTTGTGCCACAACTCATTAGAGCTAGTCGCATCATGAGCCAATGCCTGAAATGACTTTCCTACACGACATACAGTCCTCCACTATGAGTTCCAATGGGTTCTGATGTACTTTAGTGGATACCTTTAGCCCATAGTAGTGCCTTCTTGTCCTTGAGCATCACCCAATATCCCTTGTCCTCAAGGGTTGCAATTGATAGTAGATTATTCTTGAGCCCTGGAACATATAATACTTCATCAATATGAAGTATAGCCCCAAATTCCAATCTGAAGGAGACAGAGCCTATTCCCTCTATCTTGTAACATTTGTCATCCCCAAGCTCAACATGCTCTGAAAAATATTTTGTCTTGAAATCTGAGAGGATCTCTTTGAACCCTGTCATGTTCTTTGATGCACCACTGTCTACTAACCAAGTTTTTGGCCCCATGAAAACTGAACTGGATATGGTAGAAACCAAGTAATATTCTTTTCTATTTTCTTTCTCATTAGACAAACTTTTCTGATTTTTTTTGGATTCATCATCCTCAGCAGTTGAGGCGTGATGTTTCCCTTTCCTTAGATATTTCTTTCTAAACCAACAATCTTTACCAAAATGACCCAACTTATTACAACTAAAGCATTTAATCTTAGATGTATCAATATTCTTTCCTTTGAATGTACCTTTGGTGTTTGGCTTCCTCTGAGATCCTTTTTGGAAAGTGCCTTTCTTCTTTCCCTTGAATCTTGATGCTAAAGTTGAGTGCTCTTTTTTTGTTGGCTCGCTCCTGGTAGCTGTGTGACTCTCCTACTGGAGGAAATCATGCCATAACCTCTCAAAAGTGGGCTGAATCTCTCTCCCACTTACACTGGATAGGAAGGTCTCCCATGAATAAGGAATACCGTCAAAAATGGCCTACACTAAATCATCATCGTCCACTATTACCGCTGTGACCAAAAGCTGATCTCTGATCTGGGCTATCCTGGAACAGAAAGATGCCACTGATTCACCTTTCTCCATATTCAAATACTTAATATTGTGATTAAGTGTCCTCTTCTAACTTAGAGCCTATTTCTCATATAGATTTACCAAGGTATCCATATAGTCCTTGGCAGTCATTAGCGAAGTCATTGCAGGCATTATACTATCTTTGACTGAGTCAAATATGATTCACTTGGCCTTTGCTTGACTCTTCCTAAATATCGCTCTTCCTGCATTATTCGTGGGTTCCTCCACCACTGTGGTCACATACTACTCAAGATCATGCTACTGCAAGATATTTGTTATCTAGAGCTTCCATGCATTGAAGTTGGTAGCTCCTTTGAGCCTATCCTCGACCCTGACTAAAATGGAGGATTCCATGGACCTCACACTTGAAACTTAATCAAGCTATCTTGAATCTGTGTGTACTTGTTGGTGCACTTCAACATGTTTAACG
The DNA here is from genome assembly GCA_010110895.2 of Picea sitchensis. Taxonomy (NCBI): domain Eukaryota; kingdom Viridiplantae; phylum Streptophyta; class Pinopsida; order Pinales; family Pinaceae; genus Picea; species Picea sitchensis. Next base: position 11,174 of record SNQJ01S0095390.1, on the reverse strand, counting down.
CACCCTAAGCTCTGATACCATATTAAATTATGAGCTTGATTTCTCATGTGGATTAATTCTTTTATTTTCTTCAACACTTTGATTCCAGCTTAATACACTTCAACAATACCAAATCATAACCGAATAACAATAACAATGTAGATAAGTAAGAATGCACATAACCAACACATATACCCTAGGGAAACCCTGTACAGGGAGAAAAACCCCAACAAACGATATTCCTTTATTGCATTAATAATGTATGATCAATTACAAATATCCACCATAAATGTTCTTCTCTTAAAGAGCTTGCCAAGATGACTCTGACCTGACAAAGACCTAAAATACCTTGCTGAAATACACCTCTGATATGCTTCCTCTATTGTTGATATACATCACTGATATGTTGCTGATATATGCCTCTGATATGCAACCTCTATTGCTGATATACAACACTAATTTGTTGCTTTGCTATGTTGCCTCTTTATCACTGATATGCTCCTCTATTGCTTCTCCCTTAACCTGCATATCAAAAACTGTGTTGAAGAGAGGGATCGACCTCTGCTTATATAGGCTAAAGAGGAGAAGAGGAGAGGCTTGAAATAGTAACTTGTTTGCATGCTTTAATCATAACTCAACTTCATACTTTAGTTCGAACTAGACTTGAGACTGGTATACTCTAGTTCGAAAATAGAACTAGACTTGAGACTTCAATTACAACTCAGCAATACACTTTAGCTCGAAAATACAACTAGGCTTGAGACTTGTATACTTTAGTTCGAAAATAGAACTAGACTTGAGATTTCAGTTACAACTCAACATTACACTTTAGTTTTAAAATACAACTAGACTTAAGACTTTAGTTACAAATCAACATTACACTTTAGTTCTAAAATAGAACTAGAATTAAAACTTTAGTTACAACTCAACATTACACTTTAATTATAAAATAGATCTAGACTTAAGACTTTAGTTACAACTCAACATCACACTTTAATTCTAAAATAGAACTAGACTTAAGACTTCAGTTACAACTCAACATTACAAGGCAATTCAAAATTCTCTTCATGGTGGATAATGTTACATGTGCCAACACACTAGATCAATACATTTATATCATTTGCAATATTAGGAATATCGTTTGTTTCTAGCTCATAGGAATTTTATATTCAACCTAAATTTTTCTAGATTCCTTGACTTTTTCTCATGGCTCACAAGGCTTGACTAGGCTCACAGAGGTTGTACGTTCCCCCTAACTTTTGCACTAGTCTGTCTATGCTCACAGAGGTTGTGCGTTCCCCTTGACTTTTACATTAGACTATCTATGCTCACAGAAGTAGTGCGTTCCTTCTGACTTTTTCATTAGACTTACATAACATCTCGTTCATCTTGAATTTTGGTTCGACTCACAGAGGTTGTACGTTCCCCCTGGCTTTTGTCAATACCTCACAAGAATGGTTGATTCTCCAAATCTCCCTGGCTAGCCTCAAGGCGGTCTATATGGCTTCTCATTGGATAATGACTGTCGACGCTACCAAGTTTAACAATATTTACATAATACATTATAGTTCATAAGGGTTAGAACCGTGATGTTACAAGAAATACTACAAGCTCAGGGACTCAGAGGAGCGGCTCAACATGGACTTTGGGGTGAAGTTATATGAATTCCATGACACCAGCCGGTTGATGGCCTAATGGTGGAGTGAAGACAAGAAATTCACCAATCAGAGCAATGGATGGTATGGGAAAATCAACTTGAGGGAGCCATACATCTATTTGATGCCTCTCATCTGTCAGCTATATGGAGAAAATTATTTCTCTAAGTTTTAAGAAGCATGGATGCCTTTGGCATACACTATTGCAATCGTCGGGAGCAGTTTCAAATGTGGAGAAATAATCTCCAAACAACTAAGAATACTGCTTAATCCAAACAACAAGGGTTGAGCCAACTGGAATTTTGGTTCCCTACAGGCTGATTCCACAAGCATGATCCTAAATTCTTGGTCCTCCAACATGTGTCGCAAGTGTCATCCTACTAGCCATATGCTCACGATAAGTTTGAGGATGAAGTATTCACAGAGAATGCCTAGGACTGGGACGAGGTGGCGGAGAGGATGGCCAACCAAAATATGACCAGGTTTAAGGCTATGAGCATGGATGAACAAGTGGAAACAATAGAACAGTTGACTCAAGAGACCCTCATAGCTAGGGAAGAAGTTAGAGCGACAAAGACAACAGAGGTGCAGGGAAGGGGATTGTTTTTGACACCATAGGCATAGGAAAGGGGTCTGCTCTTAATGGAAAAGGTAGAAAGAGTAATTGATCAGTTGCAGAATGACCCAGACATCGTAGAGATGACAAGGGTTCCTACCGACAACCCAATCAAAATCTAGGGAGGACCAAGTGACCCAGAGCCAATACAAATTGAAGAAACCACCGGGTCAGATAACCCTGAAGTTTCAACGCCACAGGTCGGATCACCAAGGGACATTTTGGCTAAGCCCGAGATAGCAAGGACATTAGGGAGAGGAAGTACACCAAATCCCATGTTCAATCTAATAACCATCTACGATGATGAGGAGAGTTCATAGGTATCCTTGGTCACTCTGGTGAAAATCACAGAGGAAATAGAACCTGAGAAAGCATTTTCCCTGGGTACTGATGCTCCAAGTCAGAGAAGTCCACAGAACATGTACGAGGTGGAAAGTTCCTTGGATGTTGAGCCACTTGACATACTAGGAATCCAAAATGGACAACTCGAGGGATGAGCTAGGATCGGGTGAACAAGGGGAAAAAATTCGACCACATGAAATCGACATCTCGACATAYGATTATCAGGTAAGTATTGAGCCTTCCCTTGATTCATCAATTTTGGCCAGTACTTTACCTCCCGATGAGAAACAACCAGAGGCTAAACTTTCAGGACATACAAAAGAGGTTCAAGAACCCAGTCTTGAACAGATATACACAATTGAGATCCTGGGAAACATTCTTACTTGGGGAGAACAAAAAATACCCGAACCTGTGGATGAGGTCGTCGATATACAAGCCATCTCCTACGACCAAAAGAGGAAAGCAATCATGAAGAGAACCACTAAGAAGAGGAGGCTTACTCTGTACAGTTCCATCCTCATCACCACAGAGGAAAAGTTGATCAGCACGGAGCATGCCAAGATGTCTGAGCTCATCGGCACAAGGATGGCAATCACAGATGCCACCCTATATAGAGAAAGGAAATATGAAGAGGAGTTGGTCGCTGCACTAAAGGAGTTGGATCAACTATGCCATTTGGAGAAATACTATCAGGACTCCACACAGGACACGGTGTTCTTGAGAAGCGAGTTCCAGGATGCCTACAGTAAATTCACAAGTGAGTGGCACCTTTTCACTACAGGGAGAGTCGATTTCCAAGAATATGCCCTCATGGAACTGACAACATGCAAGTAATCCCACCAAGCAGTGGAAAGAATTGATTACATCAGCGCAGTTCAAAAGGGCCAAGACGTCGAAGAGCACAACATTCGGGTACTAAGGGACAACAACATTGACCGTATAAGGAAGTCGGTCAAATACTGGGTGATGTTTTCCCAATAACCTCATCAGGAGATCCAAGAGAAATGGGATGATTGTGAAAGGAGTTGGACCAAGGTCAATCGAGCGATGAGATACATCGTGATCGGTCTCCCAGAATTCAGCACACCCGAGGACTTTGTCGACTTTCATGACATAGTCAAACTACATGTAGAACAAGACTTATCGTGGACTGAGAAGATAGAAAAGGTGGCGAACATGGCGTCGGGTCAAGTACAACAGTTCATGGAGCACCCGATCAAAGCTCGGACAATGTTACAACAGTTAAGTGTTAAAGTGGTCAAGTATCAAGCACAGACAATGGAAATAAAGGAGATCCTTTCGGCTCCGATGGACCAACATAGGTTCTCATATGCCAACACATTTGAGGAACTCTTCGTCAAATGGTCGAAGTATGAGAAGAGTCATGCACTCAAGTGAAACCATTTGATGACTCTTGGAAGACTGAGAGATGAAAGTGCCATGTGGTGATGTTTTGTTTTACTTAGCTTGCACTTTTGATAGTTATTTTTAGTTAATAATTTGTTATAAATAAGAGGATCGACCTATTAGAAGGGGTCGATGGTTTTTGCAAAGACCCTCATTTTTGGAATTGTAAAGAACTATTTCCGAACTACCTTAATTGATATGTCATGTTTAGGACTAGAGACAAGTTTATGTTTTTCATCAAAGGTGTGTGTGATTGGATCTAAGGAGGAATTATTTCTGACTTTATCTCATGAATGGATGTTGTAACGAGTAAGATTTTATGAATCTATTGATACGTTATATGATTAAATGTTTTATAGTTCTTGTCTCTAATGATGGAAATAAAATCGTTGTGTTAATGTGTGATTAATGATTAGAGCTAAAGAAACTATTTTTCTTTCCATTGTTTATTTCATGTATGTTTTCTTCAATAATTGTATCTTAGTCAATAATTGAAATACCAACAAGTTAATGTATTAATACTAGGCTTGTCATAGGTGTGAGAATCATTGTGTGCATTCTTGAGCACGAGGGTTATCCCGACCTCATCCTTCTTCAGTGGTTAATCTTTTCCCCTTTGTTACTCAGCCGGTTTATACCAACACATTTCTTGTATCAAGCCCACCTATAAGAGAAAATATAAAAAAGAGAACGTTCAAGCTGAAGGAGGATTTTTCGCGACAATATATCCTGTCAATCACTACATAAATCCCATTGATTAATTGGCCATATCACAATAACTGGAGAACCATTCCACTATCAAATGTTGCAGAGTCTAATTGGGCCTCGGTGGCAGGTTTGGTTCATGTTGTTGAGTTAAAGGGATTTGGGACCCCTCAACACAATGATATATATATATTCTACAAAGGGACATCCTCTTCCATTCTCCAATGATTTATTCAAGAATTAACATCTGTATTCCACCCTCTCTTCAGTTGCAAGTAAATTTGAGTAGAATTTGAAGAAATTCTAGGAAGTCCGTTGGCATTCATGTTAGTTACTTTGTTCTGTATGATAGGCACCTAATCATAATCATATTCTCAATGGGTTGAAGTCTATATTCTAAGAGGAGGATTGGATAACATGTATCACATTTAACTTTAATATTATAACCTATAAAATCCTTTTGAATTTGTTTGATTTTCCTCGAAGATTGTCTAGACATACTATAGCCCCAAACTTCACATCCATATAAGGTAGTGAAAGTAACAATTGTATTAAATAATAATTTCTTATTTTCCTAGAACCAGAAATATTTGAATAAATTAAGTTTCTCTAAGTAGTTATTATCATACACAAAATTAGCATTAGTTATATTCTTAGATTTTATTATCAAAATTGTTATCTTTTTAGTATATAACAAAAATAATTGATAATTCTTAGTTGATTGTCAAGGTCATAAGGGCACCTCACCATAAATTGGATCTTTATTTGGCACACATCTGAAGGAGCACACTCTCTATAAGGTTGAACTTATCCATATAACATTAGGCACAATTTTCTAGGATATTTGATATATGCCATAAGTAAATAAATAAACATTGAGTTAGACTCATTGCATTTTGTATTAGTTAATTTTAACATTGTCCAAAAGACTCTTTTGTAATATCTATATAAGGCATTCCCCTAAGTAATGAAATCCAATCTATATGTTCTAATTTTCTTATAATGTTTGGGTTGTTTTCTTTACTTTGTTATGTTTCTAGACTTCTCAAGCTAATTCTTCCTTCGTTAACTTGATTTTGTATCAAAGCCTATTATTCAGGCCTACTCTCTATCATTGATCTAGTTCCTTGGCACCATACACGATTGTGTTATTTAATATTTTTCCTCCTCCCCAACAACTCTTGGAAGTGATTAGGTAGATCTACTTATATTGTCTCGAAGCCCACCTAGACTACTCATTTATTGTAGTGATCTAGGTTCCCTTGAGTCCACACTGCCACCCCAAATTCTCTCTCTCTCTATTTTCCTATTTTAGCTCCACACTCAAGGTGGAAGCCTTGATTCATGAAAGAAGACACTCCAAAACCATAGAATTGGGTTCCTTTGAGGTCCACCCCTCCACACCAACAATTTTTTCAACATTCTACTACAACATCTAACTATTTGTGGTGCACACTCATCCACCTCAACTACTCTAAGCTTCTATTTTTCTTTCTTTGATCAATGCCCTCTAGAGATCCTCTTTCTGTAATAATTTGTTTGTTTTGGAGATCCTCTTTTCCACCCAACTCCTACATTGGTGTGACCAATAGGATTTCCCCCCCTCTCTTGCACTATCATGATTAAGATTCACTTAGATTCCTCTTCCAACAATAATATTGTTAGCACTCTCTTTCTTCTTGGTAAGACTCACACCAACATGCTTGGTCATTTTCAACATTTTTTTATTCTACTTGGGACACACCCACATTTGTTCCTTATATTTAAGCTTCTTATATGATATGGTACAACTTTATTCTTCCCATTATGAACCTTAAACGATTGGCCATTCCATACCTTCAACGCATTCTCAACATTCTTCATGTTATCCCTTGCCTTGCACTACCATCATTTATGAAATTCAAGATCCTTTCTCTCCTGTACCTTTCAAGAATACATCCATTCAACCATCCTTAACCAAGGGTTTGATTAATGGTTTTGTGTGTAGTATTACACCCTTTGATCCATCCTTAACCAAGGATTTGATTAAGGGTTTTGTGTGTAGTATTCCACATTTTGATCCATTTCCAATCACCTTCATTAACACCTAAACAACTCCCATGACCCTCCTTTCCCACATACTCCTCTAGTAACCACACTCTCCCCCCACCCCCACCTCAATCCCATAATTCCTCATTCCTATGTCCATTTATCACCTTTATGAACTCCTTTCCTTGTATCTGAAACATTGACGATGTGTTTCTATTGTCCCTCTTATACCTACCAAAGACAATAATTTACCTATTGTTCACCTTTCTATGATATCCCACACAACACCTCGTCCTCTATCCCCAATTTTCATGGTTTCTAGTGTCTTTTACCCCTCACTACCTTTTTCATCACAACTTTCTCTAGTTTCCTAGGTTGATCTTTCTTTCATTTCAACATCTTCCCCATCCTCTCACACTCCTTTCTATGGTTGTTTCTCCTCCTACCCTCTAGGATTATCCATTTCCTCCATACGATCCTCATCATTTGTTTTTGTCTTCCAACAATGAACCCTATAATTAAACACTTCCATAATTTTCTCTTTATCCTAGTCAAGTTGTTTGAAATAGAAAAATAACTCTCAAAATCCTCATCCATGCCTCTCATGTGACATCCCTAACCAACCCAATCATGTGTTTTCAAAGTCTTTTTGGGGTATGTAATCACATATTATACAACCTATATAACTAAATTAATTATTCCATGCTAGAATGGTATTAGTAAATCCACCAACCACACTATGCATGATTCAACTTTCATATATCTTTTATGCCCTTTGGTATCAGTGGGCACCCCCACATGTGGTCCATCCTTGTTTCCTAGTTTCTCCATGTCTCTCTCCAAATACATTGACATTGGTGTCACTCTTAATGGTGATTTTTGGTTTCCATAGAAACTACCACTAACCATAACTACTTCTACATCTTTATGGAGGAGTGGCTTTCCATTTCTTGATCAAGATATTTGTTATCAATTTTCTCACGGTATATGAGCGTTTTTGGATCCAAATGCATCCCCACTAGTTTACAAACTTTTAGGATAGTTTCCTTCATAGTTTTATCCACTCTCATATGTGGACTCATGTTTCAATTTTATGCTATAGGTGGTAGCTCACCCTTAGTGAAGTGTTGTCACCTCTACTTCAATAAAAAATCTATGTGTTTCTGTGGGGTTAAGGCACATGCTATGTTAGGTCTTGGATTAATTACCTTTTTCCATGCATACTAGAATATGATTTTAGTGGCCTGTATATCTTCCTACTTGCCTTAAATTCCATGGGGGATACATTTTAGCTCCCTTGTTATTCAACCATTTCAATTTCCAATTATGATTATTTTTTTAATCTAGGTGTCTCAAACCCAAATGATTTGGAATTTTTATTAAATCAAATGTTGTCAAGGGGTAATATTTTGAATGGTTGGAATGTGTTTATAACACTCTCCCCACTTGGGTTCAAATCCTCAATGAGACATTTTTTCCATTGTGATAAGGATAAAAGGGTATATTTCCCCTAGGAGTGGAACCCCCCTTGAGGGTATGTTTTCGGATGTCTCAACCCTTCCTAAGTCATAAGTTACTAGTATATATCGCTTGTGGGTTTTTGGATACACTCATGGGGTATATTTGCATCCAATTTGTTTGATTCTGAGCCTAACCCATATCACTTTAATGAGTTACGGATTTCCCATGGTTAAAAAAAAAAACTATGATGCCCCTTTTGGATTTTTACTATTCCCTACACCATCGCTACAAGGGTTTTGTAGCCCACTACAAATGTGTTTCTAGACATCTGAGTCATCATTGAGTTTTTGTTCAAGATTTCATGGTTTGCATAGTTTTCATATGGAAGGATACAAATGTATTGTACGATTCATGGCTTGTTATTGTAAGGGGAATATATTACATACATTATACCTCAATCTATCCATTTTTCTCAAACTTTGGAATATGATGATTTATAAGGATTCGTGTTCATGTATTTTACTAGTAATTTATTTTGGTTTGAAGACTTGATATTTTCCATAACTGCTCTCATCATGTGAATCTTATGATCTAGATTCTCCATTGCAATGTGCAATACTACCAATTACATTTTTAATTAATCACAACCTTGAAAAAATAGCACCAAATACTAGTATAAAATTGTTAGAGTTCATAGTTATTGAAAAACAATTATCTTCTTACACATGTGTGGTGAGTGATGGTTTATAGCAAGCCATTAATATCTAATTGATGACACATCAAGGATTGACATATTTGGAGTGCCAATACCTAGATACAAACTAGTTGACTATCAACAACTTTCACATGACACACCTTTATTTGATGCTTTTTGTGCTCTAGGTGTAGTTCTAGTTAGTATGAGATACAATAATGCATTTCTTATACATCATGTTGGGGAAGAATCTTCCACTTGTACAAAAATTGGGAGTAGACATTGTTTCCACACTCAAAATTCTATTGAATTTTCTATTTAACCAATGATTGTACAAATACAAATACATAAAGATTCAACTCAAGATAGACATGCTCTATTATCACACTAACAACCTATTGAGATAATATCTCAACCACACACCAAAATAAGAGCCAACTATTTGGAATAAATCTCCCATATCCAACTAAATCTAACAACCTCCTAAAATGTAGAAGAAAGTTTATCACATGAAGACAAACTCTTCCTCACAACATGACCAATTCAATAATAATCAAAATATTTAGTATGATCTTGAGTGTAACACATAATACAGGTAGGAGCTACTCATTCCATTACTCTCCATTAAGGTGTATGTGTCTCAATTTCTATCAAGTTAGTTCTTCATCAACATCTTTCACCAACCTCCTGATCAACAAAGTCTTTATCTGGTCTAACCTAGCACTTACATCTCATACCATCCACCATAATGCAAAAGTACCTAACCACTATAACCTCCAATCTAATAGGATTTCCTTGAGGTCTATGGTCCATTTAAATTCTTAATGAACTCCCCCTATATGTTCAACCAATTCCATCAACATTCTAAGAGCTAAGTAGTGCAACAAATGTGCCCACTCTTGACTAAAACATGTCCCTTGATTTTTACCTCATTATAACACACATAAAATTTATATATAGGTTTTTATTCCCATAACATCACCATAAGTCCATAACCAACATATGTTCCACTCATATATGTTATGACACAAGGGGGGGCGGGAGGGTATATGAGGCTAAATGTACATGTAATGTGTAAATACAAGTAGCAAGGTCATCCTAATGGTAAAGGGGCCTCATGTGCAAGTGTGAATAGGTATATATATAATTAATGTATTCATTATTGGAGGGAGGTGAATTGTGATGGAGAAAGGTATTTGGTTATGTGGAGGAGGTTCTCCTACCATTTAAGGAGTTATTATGTAACTTATATATCTTGGAGTTGTTCTCCACGCTTGCATTTTGTACATGGTGTGTACTTCTATTATGTTATGATAATTTAAACATTTGGTTTATTAAAATAGATCATTCAATAGACACACGACCAACTCCCCCAAGTGTTAAGAAACTCCTTATATGGTTGAACAAACTCCCCCTACAAGGAAATACAGTAGGTGGTCATTTTAGGGACTTAAGTCACCTATGCCATATGTCTGTGCATCATATACCCTCATTCTCATGCAAGATCCAATGGCTAGTTTGATTTATGTTCCCAAACATTAGGATGCACATATAAATGTTATAGTTAAGTTGCACTTATCTATTCATCATAGATACCAAACCTTCCATCTTCAATGCATTTAAAGTAGGGTCATCTAGTTCTCATCTTGGACATACTAAGACATCCTTTATTTAGCTTGAGAACACCAAGAAATATATCATGTTGGACACATCAAGCAAGCTATCCATTTCAAATTGGACATGTCAAAAAAGATATCAACTTGGACACACCAAGTGATTTTCATACCCTTGGTATCTCAATAAGTGATTCTTTTCATATTTCCATTTAGTGTGACACACATAGAAATAAAACTATGCATCATGCTCCATTTACTAATCCTTGACACACATAGGAGAAAAAATGGACACCATTTATGTGTATATATAGGCCTTATATGATCCGTAAATAGGAGGCTTATAGCCTATCCCTATCACTACCACATAGTCCTCTACAAAAATAATATACTCATAGTTCTCATCAGCTTATAAAAACTTGACCAACAATCCAAAGTCGAGTCGATCAGGAGACAAAACCAGTCATCCATCCCAATTCAAATAAACCAAATTAAGAGGAAGTCAAACTTTCAACAGTCAAGTCGAAAATAATGCAATTCGACCAAGTCAACAAAGTCGAATCGGATGGAATGAAATTTGACCAAGTCGATTCATATGCAAGTCTGGGTTACCAAGTGAACCAAAATGACCAAATGGAAGGCTTTTCTATCAAAGAATAGATCTTTTCGATTAG
>SNQJ01S0095389.1:5202-35404 GCA_010110895.2 Picea sitchensis | reverse complement strand
AGTACATCATCCTTCTTCTCTTGTCCATTCAATACTTTAGAACTAGGGAAAGAGTAGTATTCTGTCACTGTTTGTTCCAGATCCAGGTGGATCTGGGGAGATCGGTTTGTGTCCGCACTTACGGATTTATCCTAAAACACCTAGGATGGGAAAATTTTTATTAGGGGAAATGTTTTAAATATTTATTATCATGTTATTCATCCTAAGGCCATCTAGGTTTATCCATTTATTAATTAACAATGAGACATGCCCTTCAAGACACACTACATGCTCCAAGGGTGCCACTCACCTCAATCTATTTCACTTGTGCGACATGCCCTTTAGGATGCACTACGTGCTCCAAGGGTGCCACTCACCTCTTTCCATTTTTCTTGCGCGACATTCCCTTCAGGATTCACTCCATGCTCCAAGGGTGCCACTCGCCTCTTGAATGACTTGGTAGACATAAAAAAAACCTGGATTCAATACTCCACCAGGTGATATTGTGGGAGACTAAGGGCCTCTAAGGAATAAGGCCCCTTCCTTATTGCGTACCCCTTAGAATCATCGTGAGCGACTGACGCAGTCAACCCTCACGACATCATGGGTCTTCTCGAGCTAGGTAATCGTTAACCTACAGTTCAAGCCACTGAGGGAGTGCTAGTAGGTTGTGGCAGGTTTGTTGACCACAACTCTCCCTCAACGTCTCTCGGTATTGTGTGTGACCCCTTTACTCCACATGTGAGTCTGGTCGGAAAGCTATCGTTAGCCTGCATTATCAACGAATCATGTCAAATATACTATCCATAATCAAATCATCTAATCAAATGCAAAAATTTCATATATACAACAATCAAACCCCCAATAGTTCACTCCCTAACTCAATCCGGAGTCCAAGGGGTTCCATCGATGCCTCTACATCCTCGAGGTCCCAAATCCTACACACTTAGGAAAACTGAGTCAATAGCACATGTCTAGGTCAATACATCAAAATAACATGTCGTCAACCCATAACGCCTCATAGTCATAATCAATGCCCAATATTATAATAATCCAAATCACTTGCAAGAAAGTTTCCTCAAAGAATAAGTTTTCTCAGTGAGCGCAAGAGAGGGATGTCACATACACCCCCTCTTGGTCTAAACTTTATCCTGAAGTTTCACATTATATAAGTGCTAAAATAATTTCTGTCACAGTATCATAAGTCTATCTATCAAGAAAAAATGGAAACTGCTAGCGAATATCATATGCGTCCTCCGAGGTCGTCGAGTGTGGACTATAGTTGTCCCACTGGACCTTGACCTGATCTATTGTTCGACGCCATAGCTGTCGAACGTGATGATCCAGGATGTGGATCAACTCAGCCGTGAGTGCCCCCTCATCCGATACCTGCAAGGAATTCATGTCAATAACATGTGTAGGATCACTAATATAATGTCTCAAAACAGATACGTGAAACAAATCGTGCATACACCTCAAGGAATAAGGCAAGACTAGTCGATAGGCCATAGGCCCCTTCCTCTCCACAATATCGAAAGGTTCCATGAACCTAGGAGAGAGTTTATCTCCCTTTCCAAAATTGATCGAGATCTTATGCGGTTTAACCCTCAAGAAGAATCGATCACCAACCTCATAACTATGGTCGACATGGTGTGCATCAGCATAACTCTTCTGTCGATCCTGTGCTTATTTAATCCTTTGTCTTATTTTTTGGATTTTCTCTTCCATTTCTTGGATCACTTCTGGTCCCACCAGGACCCTATCCTCAAAACGATCCCAAATCAAAGGCATCTGACACGGTCTCTCATAAAGAAGCTCGAAAGGCACCATCTTAATGGTGATTTGGTAACTGTTGTTATAAGTGAATTCCACCAGTGGCAAGAATTATTCCCAACGCTTTTGTTGGTCCATCACCTACATGTGTAACATGTCCTCCAAGGTTTGGTTTGTTTGTTCGTTCTGCCCATCAGTCTCCGGGTGATATGCAGTACTGAATTTAAGTTGGGTTCCCAAGGCCTCTTGGAAACTAGTTCAAAATCATCGAGTAAACATTGATCCTCGCTCAGATATAATCCTCTAAGGAACGCCATGCAGCCTCACAATATCGTTGATAAAAACTATAGCTATGTCAGGTGCTTGATACATCGTACGCATAGGAATAAAATGAGCACTCTTCGTCAGAGTGTCGACTACTATGAAAATAGTGTCATGTCTCCTTTCCATCAATGGAAATCTAACAATAAAATCCATCGAAATCACCTCCCATTTTGATTCTAGAATAGTGCGTGGTTGTAGTAATCCTGTTGGATGTCTATGTTCAACCTTTACCTACTGACATTCTAGACATCTAACCACATAGTTGACTATGTCTTCCTTCATTTATTTCCAGAATAATAAGGGTTTAACATCTTCCCTCATCTTCGTGACTCCCAGGTGAGCCATGTATACCGCTCTATGAGCCTCATTTAGGATCAAGCTCCTCAACTCGTCATTTGGTGGTACATAAATCTGATTTTTAAACCTCAATAATTCATCGTCGTCAAACGTAAATCCTTCAAATTTTGGTACCATCATTGTGCTTTGTCCGATAAAATCCTTGACCTCCTTGTACCAGTCATCCTCACGATGTAAAGTTAGAATCTTTTTACGTAGATTTGTCTGAAGAGGCAACACCGAAAAGATGCATGGTCTCTGACTCAATGCATCTACCACTCAGTTCATTGTTCCTTTTATGTAATAAATCTTGAAATTGTACTTTCTAAGCAATTCCGACCAACGTCGTTGTCGCACGTTCAGGTCGCTTTGCGTAAAGATGTGTTGTAGTCCACAGTGGTCCATCTTTAGTTCAAATTTTTGTCCAACAAGGTAGTGTCTCCAAACCTTCAAGGCATATACAATGGCTAACAACTCCAAATCGTGCATCGCATAGTTCTCCTCATGCCTTCTTAGTTTCCTCGAGATGTAAGCGATCACTCGACCATCTTGCATCAAGACTCCGCCTAAACCTTCCTTGGATGCGTTAGTGCATACCAAGAAGTCTGCATCCATGTCAGGGACCTTTAGTATCGGTGTTACTGTCAATAGCTCTTTGAGCCTCCCAAATTCTTCCATGCATTTCTCGGTCCAAACAAACTTATTTATCTTCTTCTGCAATTCCGTGATCGGATTTTCTATCTTCGAAAATCCCTCAACAAACCGTTGATAGTATCCTGCTAAACCCATGAAGCTATGCACTTCCGAGACATTCTTCAGCACATGCCATTCCATAATATCCTCAACCTTTTATGGATCCACAATGATACCTTCCCTAGAGATGACATTCCCTAAGTATTGAATCCTCGATTGAAAAAAATGAGCATTTGGACAACTTCCCATCTAATTTGTGCTCCCGCAGACACTATAGTACCAAGAGAAATTGCTCGTCATGCTCCTTCGTTGTCCGAGAGTAAATCAAAATATCATCAATGAATACTTGGATGAACTTGTCCAATTACTCACGAAACACCCCATTCATCAAACTCATAAATACCCCAGGGGCGTTTGTCAGTCCAAATGGTAAAACAATAAAATCGTAGTGCCCAAAAATGTTCTTAAAGGTGGTCTTAGGGATGTCATCCTCCTTAATCCATAAATGGTGATAGCCTGATCGCAAATCGATCTTTGAGAACACCGTCACAATCTTCATCTGATCAAATAGATCATACATCCTCGACAATGGATACTGATTCTTGATCATTGCCTTATTCAATTGATGGTAGTCAATACAGAGCCTCCACGACCCATCCTTCTTTCATATGAATATAATAGGCGCACCCCACGGGGACACACTTGGACGTATCATTCTGAGGTCCAACAACTCCTTCAGTTGCATTCTCAACTCTTGTAACTCTAGGGTCGATATCCTATAAGGTGTTCTTGCTATTAGTTCAGTCCCCAGTTTTAGGTCTATGGTAAACTCCAATTCCCTCTCCGACGACATTCCAGGTAACTCCTCCAGAAATACTTCTACAAAATCTCTCACCACCAGAAGGTGTTCTAAACCTTCCATTGCTCCCTTCTTGTTTAACGCAAGGATCGCATAAAGCTTACATCCCTTGTACATGCTCTTTTGTAGCTGCAAGGAAGAGATGAACCTCAGGGAAACTCCCTAGTTCCATCCTACAATCATGCATCTTTTTCCCTCATCATCAACCAAGCTCAACCATTTCGTCTTACAGTTGAGTATCACCTCATGTGATTCCAACGAGTCCATACCAATCATGACTTCATAATATCCTAAGATCGTGACATATGGGTTGGTCATGGTGACAAAATCTCTCAGGTTAAGGGTACAGCCCATAACCTTTCCTCCAACCTTTTGTTTGGCTCCCGAATCCATCTCTATGAAGATAAAATTGTCATGTTCAACTGCCTTAACCTTAATCCTTTTTAGAACTACACTAGAAATGAAACTCTTGGTAGCACGTGGATCTATCAAAATACTAAGGGTCTGGTCAACGACAATACATGACATCTCGAGCACAGTTGACTGGTGCTTTTCCTGGCGATTATTCACCACTGCATGAATCCAATGGGCCTTGCCCAAATCTCCCATGGTAGTGGGTCCATCTGGTCCATATGCTCTAGTCCTCTCCATTGGGAAGTTGCGTTGGTAGTGTGGCTCCCCACACGTCCAACACCCCTTCTTCGGTCTGGTACTCCTAGTACCCGAAGTAGAAGATGACGGCCCACCATCCTGGAATCCTGGTATGTTCTACTGAACAGGCCTAAACTACTACTGCTGCGGTTGACACTATTGTTGATGCTGTGGTCCCCGATAAAGTGTCCTTTGCTGGGGTGTCATTTGCCGAGGTTTAGTGAAAGTGGATCCCCTCTGGAAGCCACGATATCCCATCGTATGTCTGGCTAGTGTCTGATGTTGTTACACACTAGATGACACCTACCCTACTGGTTTCACTGGAGTCCTGCTTTGACCCCCACTAATAAGCTCCTCCTCTGCTACGAGGGCCTTCTAGATGACATCATGCAATGTTTAAGGCATCAAAATCTTAACCTTTTCACGTAGGTTGTCATTAAGTTCAGATACGAACTTGTTGACCTTAAGTTTCTTAGTATTAAGATGCAATGCATACAGAAGAAACTCCATAAAACAGGCCTCGTACTCGAACACCATACGACCACCCTGTCGTAAGGTGTTGAACTCGTTGAGGTGACACTCAATTAATTCCTCTGACAAGTACCTCTCTCAAAACCCTTCCTCGAACAGTTCGCATGACATGTCATCAATGGCCATGTTTAGCTGCGAAAGGAGAATCTTCCACCATAGAAGAGTGCTCCCCTTCAGTTTAAAGACCACCATGAGGACCTTCATGTTGGAGGTATAGTCGCGAAGTGCAAAGCACATCACCATATTCTCCAACCATGCCTCGGTAGCTGTGTCGTTCGGGGCACTAAATAACTCAGAAAATTTGACCTTCTCGAGTTCATGGTCAATGCTACCAGTACCGACCAGAGCATGCAGAAAACCCTCAAGGGGTGCTGGCCATCAGGCCTCATCTCTGTCCAAATGGTTGATCAGTGCCTCAGATATGGGGTGAAGAGATCTCATCGTTCAAACCACATTACCCACCGCTATCTACTCCTGCCTAACAACCTGTTCATCTCCCTAGGGGTTGGATCCTCAGGCGTGGATGTTGCTGGAGGCATCGTACCTTCTCCCCTAGCACCTTGTCGTCTGCCTCCATGGTGTCCTCTAACCTTGTTTACCTACACGAATATCAATCAACTTAATTAGAAACATTATAATCAAAAATCATATCAACGAAATTCGTAGTGATCCCAAGTCATGGGTTGAACCCTCTCTGATACCCTGTGTAAAGTCGCCATCGTTACAATCACAAGTGAAGAAACAGTGCATTTTTTTTTTCTTAGGAAGGAAGGTGACAACGACAACAGTTTAACCACACCAATGACGATGAGCACAAGCACGCAGTCCAGGCAACAAGCAACTATGACTCCACTCACTAGCATAGGGGCAACTGGGAGAAACATGTGTAGGACAACAAGGAGGAACAACTACCTACTGGATGCTAACAAGTCATGCCTACAAGCTAAGGGATAACTTCCCCCTCCCGACACAATGGCCTTGACGAACAAGACTATAATCTCAAGGCACTCAAACTAAACGCATGAAGGCATTCTACCCATGCGCCAGAAGAAACTTACAATGGTTGACAACACTCATGCAGAAAGCACCGACTTCGGCCAAGTTCTTGTTCTCCGCTATCCAATACGGCGCGCCATGATCCCCTCATCGGGAATCATGTCGTCCCTAGGTGATAGACGCATCAATAACCTTGGCACGACACATCCTATCTGAACCGAGGACTCTAGATAAATCCGACGCACTAGTAGCCGAATATCGACAAGAAAACCACGCCCATACCCCAACAACAGGTCGACAAGATGCAAGAAGACAACAACAAGGAAAAGTGAAAGCCGATACATGACTTTGTCCACAACCTAACCATTTATCAAGCCTAAATTGGTCGATATTTACAATCTAATTTAGCGTTAATAATATATCTAATTTATCCAGTCTAAATTACAAAAATTAGTGTTTTAAAAAACTAACTCAACATGATATACAATTCTAATTTAGCAAGTCTACATTACCAATTTAGACCATAACTAAATATAAATTAACATTAATCACATATCTAAATTTTAGTATGTTCGATCTACTACTAGTTAATAATTTGCAATTCTAATTTAACATTAAATAAAAATCAATCTAGCAAGTCTAATCAATCAACACTAAAACTATAACAACAATTGCAATCTAAAATGACAAGTCTAGTTTAAGTTCATCTAAGGGTTGTATATTCATTTAAAAGTTTTCTAAGCATACTAAAGGTTGTTCTATTTAACTAATTGTTGTTAATAAACTATTGGCAACCTTTCCAAGTAAAAAAAAAATTACTCAAATTATTTTTAAATAAAATGTATTTTATTTCTATATTGTCACCCAAGAACAATTCTGGCTACGCCAAAGGCATAAGGCAATGGACTTATCATAGGAATTCGACCATGGCTAAATATTGCATTGCCAAATTTATAGCACAAAGGTTGGATAAAACATTACCCATTATTACATCAAAACGTTGTCAGACAACAAATCTCTATCATAAGTAATTAAAAATGTTGTCACACTAAATGTTGTGGCTGTCAACAAGGTAGGCAAGAATGTTGAGTACAATAATTGATGTCAAAATTTAAATTGCTATCTAGCAAGCTGCTAGATAACCTGCATAATAATAGTCGAAATTAAGGCTAAGAAAACGGGATAGAATCTTAGTTAAAGCTCAGTGGCTACATCAACTAGTATTCAATAAATGTGTAAAATGTAGACAAGTATATCTCCCCTAAAATTTCACTATAAAAGACATGCCAGGTCATGGATTAAAGAAATTTAATTCGCCTGAAAGGAAGACGTGAGGTATAACTAACTGAGTGGTGTGTGAATTAACTCACAGTAAAAAGTAATATCATTATAGTTCGCTAAGTAGAACAATGGAACGCCGTATAAAGGGGAAAGAATCATTGTTTTAGAGGAAACATAATCGTTTCCTTGCATGGATTTAAGAGGAGAAAAAAAAAACGTCTTCTAACCAGTGAATTCACTGCCAGGGGATTGTGGTTTTAAGCCATGGAAGTCAAAGGGTGGAGGTTGGGTATTCGCCCACAAAATTGAGGTGTAAAACATCATTGGGTAAGGGAGCACGGATTTAGCTGGGTGAACATCACAGAGTTACGGGGTAAATACAAAAATGACGGGTACAATTTCGTTGTCCAAAGATCACTAAGTAATAACACAGTAGAGTAAATTCGTCGTGAAAATGTGTTAAAAATGCAGAGTGAATATCCATGAAACTAATAAAAACATAGAGTTAACAAAGTTAGTGGATGAGTGTATTGAGTCACAGAGAATAACGCCCATAACACAGCAGAGTAAATTCGTCGTGAAAATGTGTTAAAAACATAGAGTGAAATATCCATGAAACTAATAAAAACACATAGTTAACAAAATTCGTGGATGAGTGTACTGAGTTGCAGAGAATAAATCCCATAACACAGTAGAGTAAATTCGTCGTCAACAAACATAGAGTTAAGTTTGCGGGGACAGATCACAATGCAGATTTGAGTTTCCAGCAATATGTAAAAACACAGAATAAATTCATCCAGCATTATATAAAAACGCAGAGCTAAATTTTTCAGCAACCTTTAAAAAAAAATGCAGAGTTAAGTCATAGAGAAAGGCAGACCATAAGTAAGGAAAAGCGCACAATAATCATCAAGAGAAGCATTAGAACTTAGCCTTGAATGATTACCAGGGAGGGTATTAAATGCAGGGATCAACGCAAGGGTCCTAAGCAGTTCTCTACGGGAAGACAAACCACCACAGTGCAAGACAGTTACTCAACCATGAACAATCAATAGGATTAGACGGTTGAGCAAAAACATCCTTCGCTTATCATCCACACACAGAAAAGCAGGGCGTTTGGATCCATAGGTCTATTAACACCGAAGTGATGACCATAGATCTAGATCCTGGCCGACTGCTCAGGCATGGGCTGATGAGATAGGGACAAAGGAGAAGAAATAAAAATAAAAACTGCAATCATCACAAATCAATAAAACCATATGATGGTCACTACAATCAGGGATTGAAAGCCAAGGGGATCAATCAACAACGAGCTTAAGGCTATGGGGGATATTAAGTTATCGATAAAATGTTAGGTCAATCATTTCCTTCACCCATTAAATAGAGAACTAAAAGCGCAAAGTATACTAATAATCTATCATGGAGAAATAAAGGAAGTGTACCATAGTCCAAGTATCCCTCTCTGAGTTGTTATCCCATGCCTCCATGCATCTCCTTCTTGTCAACTGATGATATTTCACTGGTACCTCCCAACCAACGCTAGGGGTACTCTTCTTTCCCCTTAGCCATCTGAGCCACAAAAGGGCCACACACACAAACCAGAGAATCACCTAGCTCCCAGCTCACCTTGCAAGGCCAAGATACCACTCCTCACTGAGTTGGGTATCCCAACTCCCACAAGCTAAGTCAGTCAAGTCTAAACTTCTGCAGCGTAATGTTATGCATGATAGAAGAGATCCATCCTCCTCCTCCTCCCTCCTTTATATAGATTTTCTAAGTCATTTACATTCCCAAAATCCCATTTAATTCATTATTAAATAACTTAATTCATAATAATCCTCCCCGTACAAGTGTCACCTATCCCCTTCATTGCACCAAAAATTAATCTCCTTAATTAATTAATTACCCCTATTTCCCTCACCCACCTAAAATCACTCCTAGAATCTCTCCTAGGTGCCCCCATATTCCCTTACAAATTTTAATGACTTTCCCCCTTACTAATTTACTAGCTGAGTTTAATTTAGAAATTTCTTAAATGCTAGGTCCCTTACTAAGTTAGACTTTCTTCTTTTTCCTTGTGTTTCCCCTTTCTTTTTATGTTTCCCTCTTTTTCCTAGTTTCCTAATTATTTTAGATTTCCCTCTTTCCCTTTTTATTTAAAACTCAATTTGGCAGGTGTAGAAATTACCTTTTCCCCTTTTTCCTTTTTAATTAGTAAATTTTAATTAGCGTAAGTGACAAAACAATTATTTCCCTTTTTTTAATTTTATTCCCCAAAAGATTTTTTATAAATTAAAAGAATTACTTACCTCCTTCTCCACACATGATTAATGATGATTATCATTATTATTTATTTATTTTAATTTTAATTTTTATATAAATAGATAAAAATTTGTATCACAAGTATCACTTAGACCTAGAATTTATTTTCCTAGGCTGGGTGAAATTTTATTAGGGGAAATGTTTTAAATCTTTATTATCACGTTATTCGTCCTAAGGCCATCTAACTTTATACATTTATTAGTTAACAATGCAACATTCCCTTCAGGATGCACTAGGTGCTTCAAGGGTGCCACTCACCTCAATTTGTTTCCCTTGCATGACATGCCCTTCAGAATGCACTACGTTCTCCAAGGGTGCCACTTGCCTCTTTTTGTTTTTCTTGCACGACGTTCCCTTCAGGATGCACTCCATGCTCCAAGGGTGCCACTCGCCTCTTGACTAACTTGGTAGACATCACAAACCCCTGGAGTCAATACTCGACCAGGTGATCTTGTGGGAGACTAAGTGCCTCTAAGGAATAAGGCCCATACCTTATTGCGAACCCCTTAGAATCATCGTGAGTGACTGTCACAGTCGGCCCTCATGGCATCGTGGGTCTTCTCGAACTAGTAATTGTTAACCTATAGTTCGAGCCATGGCAGGAGTGCTAGTAGGTTGTGGCAGGGTTGTTGTCCACACCACTCCCTCAATGTCTCTAGTTATCGTGTGTGACCCCTTTAATCCACATGTGAGTCTGGTTGGAAAGTTATCATCATCTTGCATCATCAACGAATCATGTTATATATAATATCCATAATCACATCATCTAATCAAATGCACAAATTTCATATATACAACAATCAAACCCCCAATAGTTCACTCCTTGACTCAATCCGGAGTGCAAGGGGTTCCATCAATGCCTTTGCATCCTCGAGGTCTAAAATCCTGCACCCTCAAGAAAACTGAGTCAATATCACCTGTCTAGGTCAATACAACAAAATAACATGTCGTCGACCCATAACGCCTCATAGTCATAATCAATGCCCAATAGTATAATAATATAGATCACTTGCAAGAAAGTGTCCTCAAAGAATAAGTTTGTTCAGTGCACGCAAGAGCGAGATGTTACATGGATACTAGTATTAGTTTTGATATATTTGCATGTAATACTATTCCAGCTAGATAGTACATGTCATGTAATTTCCTGTGGAATGTGGAACATCACATAAATCCTCACGGTTAGAGAGTTATGACCATTTGAAGTTGGAGAAAGGTTTGGGTAATGGAAACAATTTTGTTTGATGGACAATGGTATGAATTTTGAGATATTTGCAGGTAAGAATATTCTAGATGGATAGTACACATCATGCCATTTCTAGTGCTATGTGGAACGTCACATAACTCCTCACGGTTAGAGAGTTATGGCCATGTGAAGTTGGAGAGCCCTCATGACTCGTCATGAGTCATATAGAGGCTCCAAGAGATCAAAGTAGTCAAAGTGGTTTAAGATATTTTAGAAGGTAAATACTAATGTGAAGCGATGAGTGTACTACAATTCAAAGTGAATACAAAATAAATTATTTAAATAATAAAGTTAATGGAAAACTTACTAAGTGGACAAGTGGTTAGAAGTGGGTTAACCCTAAAATAAGGAAAGTGGGCTAAGATGGTTAATAGGTAACCCCTTGAGGAAGCTACATGAAAGTATAAATAAGAGGAAATTTTTATGTACCGAAAATTTCTCAATTAAAAAAAAAAATTGTTAGGGGACATTAAAACTTCTTGACTCTTCAACATTTGATCAAAACACATTTTTATTTCCTTTATTCTAAGCAGAGTATATTTATCATCGCTTCTGGATTTGAAATCTTATATTTATTTTGTAATTAGTACAATTGCAACCAGGAATATCATATCCCTTAGTATATCTACCTTTTATGTGTTAACTTATGCTATACAAAAAGTCGCAATGCGTAATAACCTAAAGACTATTGACTATCATATAGTTTACCAATAACAATTAACACTTAACCATAATGACATACATTCATGTATAGTTTACTATGTAAACTATCATATGTATTACATAGTATTGACACTATCCATGTCAATAGGTATATATAAATAGTTTATCACATAAACTAGCCTATGGATACCATAACCTTAACTCTGTCCATATCAACATACTTATGCATATATTGTTTACCATATTACTTATTTCATGGATACTATATACAACTCTATCCATAACATAAATATATCATTTTAATATATGACACTAACCCTATCCATAGTATTGCATAACATTTAGTATACAGGATATTATCGTGACATAAGATTTTAGCCTAACGACATAGCTATCGTTTATCACACAGATTTCCACAAGATTAACATAACACTAGAAACATTCCCCAACGATACATGTCATTAATCATAAGGCTTAACATGTTGGGAACCATATGAAGTATTCCCTTAGCTTAGAGTGGAAAGAATATACCATTACACACATACAGTTTGTAACCCTAACTGACTAGAAACATGAATCAACAATAAATTAGTTTGAATTTGTTTAATGGAGGATGTGAGTCTGGATCCCATAGGCATTTAACCCTTGGCTAATCCATTAATGGAGACCTGAACTTTACCTCCCGGACTTGGCACATTAGCCACGACATCCAATGTAGACTCGCCATATCCATGGTTTCACATGGCAAAGGTACTGGTGCGTACCTACCACATTACTCCTCTAACGATTCCTCAGGTAACAACCGTCCATTTCTTGCCCTTTGCTCATTGTAACAATTGTCTCTGCGCTGAAATGTGAAAATTCCATTTTCTGTGTATGCTAACCTTTCCTCTGCTCTGCATGGTTGGTGACATCAAATCTCGGCTCTAGTAAACACAATGGGAGGAGGAAACTCATCTTTGGTTCTTATTCTGCGCAAGGTAAGAAAGAACTTCATTGCTTCAGTACTCTGTAACTCATGAATAAAACTTTGTTTGGTGAGATTTAGGAACAAATAGGTTTTATGAACAACTTCCTTGTTTCTTTCTTTATTTGAGGATTACCACCACGCCTTTGTATGAGTTTTCTTTCGAGGTTCCACCGTGGACCAAAGTTTTCCTTACTGGTTAAATGTTCGGTGTTCTCTCTGTGTTCCTTGTATCCAATGGCGTGACATTGTTAACCATTATCATTTACACACATATAATCGTTTATTATCTATGGGAAAATCCCGTAATTTACACACTATCTGAGATGTGTTAACACTCTATAATTCATAAATCTATTCTGGCTAATTATATGAGCACTTTGTGGACATTAGTAATGGATACTCTGCATAAGAATATATGCATAGTTTTTAATTCCTTGTAGAGTTATTCTCTATGTGTTTATATTACCCTTATGTGGAACTCATATTTCAACTCTGCATGAATATATATATATATAAGTATAGGATAAATCCTCTATGGAATTTATAAATGTGTTATGCATATTTTCATTACCACTCTATGTAAATTCGTAAATACATTTTGCATAAAAGTGTGGCAAAATAACTCTTATGTGGGCATTTCGTAACTCGCACTCAATGTAAATGGAAATAGTGAATATTATGTTCGTGAGTTACCTTCTGGGCTCCATAAAACAATATATATTGGGAACCAATAACTCTATCTTCGTAAAGTTACATTCTGTGTTTCCTATAGTGAATATGTATCAGGAAATTTTAACCCTTTGTTCGTAAATTTACATTATGTGTTTCCTACAGTGAATACATATTTGAATTAACCCTATGTTTTTGTAAATTTCACTTTGTATTTTATATAACATATTTATATGTATATATATCAACCCCGACCGTTTGTTTGTAATTCGTAATTCAATTATCTGTGCATGCAATGCGTTACTTACACCCTACAGGGATTAGTAAATGCGCCTATGTGATTATCAGTCTTAATCATTTGTAGGAAATGTACAATTACGCTCTATGTAATTTATACTAGACTGTGTAAATTGTAGCTTAAGCTCTGTGTATACAAAAGCATTGTTTACCCTCTGTGGGGATTCGTAATTGTGCTCCATGTATTTACTTTATCACTATATAAATCATAAATTATGCTTTGTGTATACAAACGAATTATTCAAAGTTACATTAAATTAATGATGGGCCCTATTTTGTTTTGTGAGGGTACCCATCATCTGAGTTTGGGTACACTTTTCCCCCTTTGGATCGTGGGAATATTGTTGCACAAGTGCAAGTGGCGATCTGGTTCTTCACCGAAAACAAGCTAAGTATTGTTTTGTCTTATTCATTATATTTAATTCCCATTTAAAATTGCTAGTACAATTTACTAAACCCTCATATTTATCCTTTGCAAGTTCATACAATCAAGGGAAACGGATCAAAGAAATCCTTCTCACTCGAAAATGTATTTGAGTTATGATCTAGGCGTACAAACTTATACAGTTCTTCCTAGATTATGTCTACAAGTGGTAATGGAGTATTTGGCCTATGGTCACTGTAATAATTTGAACCATGATCAAATGGACACACATGTTGTTTTGTCATTATTTCAATTGAATACATAGGTTGTTTGGAAACCATTTTGAACAAGGTTCATTGAATGTAACAACTTCTTTTCCATACATATGTAAACTATTGAATCACTATTTTCTATTGTTATTGATAATATAAAGAATATGTAAACATATAAATGGATTGTTATTCGTCTATCTATTCTTTATGGTACTTGTACATATTTGAAATAGTAATTCAATATACATCTATTTAATGGTCAATAGGAATATAGTCATTCCTTTATGCATGAACACATATATGTATATACAACTACTTATATATATATATATATATATAGTTGTTCATAGATGTATAAATGATTAACATGAGCATACAAAAGTTCTATCATTTCTTTATGTATGAATAGCTATATGTGTACATACAGTCATTTACATATATGTATAACCCTATTTCATGATTAAAAAACATATAGTAGTTCTATTGCTTCTTCCAAGTGAGCATATATATATGTATAAACCATCATCACATAAACTATCACATTCCTCAAAATTAATAATCAAGTAGAATATTGATAAGGAATGCAAACCTGATGTTGGGACACAAATGGAACAACCACGTTCCACCCAACCGTAGAACAGAACAACCAAGTTTACTTTCCCTGTTCAACCCCTAGCCTGACCATGAATCTATATGGGTAAACTGAAATGATCCTCCTTCAGTACAGTCACTTTCCACAGATCATAAATTCCATTGCCTCACACTAACAATGTTCATAACAGCAAGTAGTTTCCTTTCTCCAACATACTAAGCAACGTCCTACCTCCTCCATATGTTGTTTTTATATACATCTTGTGCCTAGGTATTTCCTTCCCTCCTTGGGAAATTCACATCTTTACAAATCCTTGATTTTTAGGGGATGTTGCTGGCCGAATCCCACATTTTTCACTTGTAAAAATCAGCCTTGAGGTAACTCAAATTTTTTCCCCACTCATGGAGTCATCGTCAGCTATTTTTAACCTGGTTGTTCCATTTGTCTTCCAACATTTAATTTATAAAAAGTTTGTCTTTCGCATGTGTCACAATCAACGAAGTTAGTTGGGCAAGTCAAATCTTTACCCAAGAGTCATAAATAATTAATTACAATAGTTATATTCCAAATTTGTATTTTCCATAAATGGAAAATAATTTCCAAATCTGAATTTTCCAAAAAATGGAAATTTATTTCCAAGTACACTTAGACCTTAATATTCTAATATTTTTGGGGGTATTACATCCTCTCCCCCTTAAGTAAAAAATTGTCCTCAGTGTTCATTCCTCTCTCGGAATAGGGTTGGATAAGATTTCTGCAATTCTTCCTCCAATTCCCAAGTGGCCTCCTCAGGACTAAAGTGCTTCCATTGCAATTTTACCTGGGTGATGGCTCTGTTCCATAGTATTGTTTCTTTCCTGTCCAAAATGCGCATAGGTTCCTCTTGGAACTCTCCTTTTGGTTCCACCTGCACCATGCTCCAATCAATGATGTGAGTAGGATCATGAATATACTTTTTCAATAAGGAAACATGAAAAACATTATGAACTTTTAAGTTTGCAGGAAGTGCAAGTCGATACGCCATGGGTCCAATTCGAGATAAAACTTGAAGAGACCAAAAAACCTGGGCGCCAACTTGGAACAATTCCCTAGCTTTAGAGAGATTCTTCTTTCTTTGACTTTCAGATATACATGGTCTCCAATTTGAAATTCTTGGTGTCTCCTTTTTGAATCCGTGTAGCTTTTCTGTCTATCTTTGTCCTCTTTTCAATTATGATGTACCCTTTTACCATTTTATCCATTTCCTGGAGCATTTTCAGTCCCATCATAAGTCTTCCAACTAGATTATCCCAGCTAATCGGAGTTGTGCATTTCCTTCTGTATAATGCTTCGAAGGGACTCATCTTAGTTGATGTCTGATAGCCATTATTGTAAGAAAATTCAACTAAGTGTAGGTACTCCTACCACTTAGTTGGTTTCGTTCTCACGTACATTCATAACATGTCTTCCACAATCTTCTTCGTTCATTCGGTTTTCCCATCTATTTGTGGACGGTAGCTTGTGTTGAAATTCAGGTTAGTATCCAATCCTACCAACAATTCCTTCCAAAACTTTGATGTAAATTTGACATCTCTATCTGAAATCACCATCTTAGGAACTCCATGCAATCTAAATATTTATTTCATAAATATTTCAATGATATTAATTTCTTTATAAGTATATTTCACAGGTATAAAATGTGTAGATTTTCTAAGTTTAGCAATCACTACCATAATCGAGTCATTTTTCTTTTGAGTCTTAGGCAAACCTGTGATGAAGTCCAACGAGATAATCTCCCACTTCCATTCTGATATAGGTAGAGGATGTATCAGGCTGACTAGATGCCAACGTTCAGCCTCTACCTGTTGACAATCTAAGCATTTAGATAAGTATTCATCTGTTTCACTTTTCATGTTAGGCCAATAAAACAATTTTATTAAGGGTGTTAGCATTTTTTGGTATCCTCGATGACCAAAATATATCTTTTTGTGCAATTCGTCAAGAATTGTTGACTTTAAATTAGCAGAATTAGGTATGTAGATCCTATTTTCGAACCTTAGTTGTCCATTTTTATCCAAAATCAAATTTGTTTTGTCCAATTTTTTTTCATTTTCTTGTAGTTTTCTTGTTGTTTTGATGTATTTTTCCTCATTACAGCTTGTAGATTCTACTCTTTGTTCAATGTAGTTTTTTGTTTTGCTAACACTTATCTCAAAAATTATGTTAGTCGTTCGACTTAGGGCATGTGCAACCTTGTTTTCTTTTCCTTTGATGTGTCCTATTTCGAAATCAAATTCACTCAAGAAGGATAGCCACCTTG
Organism: Picea sitchensis; assembly: GCA_010110895.2. NCBI lineage: Eukaryota > Viridiplantae > Streptophyta > Pinopsida > Pinales > Pinaceae > Picea > Picea sitchensis. The sequence continues at coordinate 18,290 of SNQJ01S0095389.1, read as the reverse complement.
ATTGCCTTGCATTGAGATCTGGTTGACTGAATAAAAACTTCACACCACTTTTGTCGATTAGTAACATAAATTTTCTCCCCATTAAATAATGTCACCACATTTTCAGCGCATGAATTACGACTGCTAACTTCAAATGATGTGTGACATAGTTCTATTCATGGTCTTTCAATTTACGTTATTCATAACAAATGATGTGTCAATCTTGTGTTAGGACACCTCCCAAGCCTTCTTTGTTTGCATCCATGCAAACTCTAAAGCAAGATCCACTACCCTTAAAATAGGTGTTTTAGTGAACAACCCCTTTATCTTATTAAAGTTGTCATGACACTTTTTTTACCAATTAAACATTATACCCTTTTTTTGTAGAGATGTAATTGGATACGCGATATTAGAAAATCCTTCGATAAATCTGTGGTAATAACCAGTAATTCCCATAAACGATTTGATGTTTGCTACATCCTTAGGGATAGGCCATTCCATAATGGTTTTTATCTTCTCTGGATCAACTGCAATACCTTCTTCGGAAATGACGTGTCCTAGGTACTATATCCTTCTTTAGTAGAAGTCACATTTATCAAACTTTGCATACAATTTGTGTTTCCTTAAGTTCTGCAATACTATTTTCAGATGTTCTTCATGTTCTTCTTCCATTTTCTAGTAAACTAAAATATCATCGATAAACACCAATACAAATTTATCCAAATATTGATTGAATATACTATTCATCAAACACATAAAGGTTGTTGGTGCACTAGTAAGACCAAACAAAATTACGACAAAATCATAGTGTTTGTATCATGTTATAAATGTTGTTTTATTTATATCTTCGTCATTTATTCTTACTTGGTGTTAACCAAACCTTAAATCTAACTTAGAGAAGATTTTTTCTCCTCCTACTTGGTCAAACAAGTCATTAATTCTAGGTAAAGAATACTTATTTTTAATCATCATCTTGTTTAGTTGTCGATAATTAATGCATAGCCTCAAAGTCCCATATTTCTTTTTAATGAAAAGAATCGATGCTCCCCAAGGAGAGACACTTTGTCTGATATATTATTTATCTAACAGTTCTTGTAGCTAAATTTTCATCTATGTTAATTCGGGTAAACTCATTCTATAAGGTTCCTTAGATATTGGGGTAGATCCAGGTAGTAGATCGATAGAGAAATCTATCTCTCTTCTTGGATGTAGTTCTGGTATTGTGTCCACAAATACATCTCTAAACCCATGTAGGACTACAAAGTCTTCTAGACTAGGTTTATTTTCCTTTTCTAATAGATTAGTTACTTGAACAACATAAACTTGGCAGCCCTTATTCATACATTTCTTAAACTACATGGTTGATATCTGCCTAACCAAAACTGGCTTTTCTAATCCCTTCTATCGTCCTAAATGTGTTGTTTTCGTCTCTGTAACTAAGTGACTTTTCGTAATAGTTCAAAATTACTTTATGTTTCTCTAACCATTCCATTCCAATGATTATATCGTAACATCCCAAAGGTAAAATATTCATATTTAACTTTGTACTTTGGCCATCTATGTTGAGTTCGCATTCAAAAATGAAATTTGTTACTTTTCTCTTAGTCCCTATTGATAACTGTACTAACCAGTACTTGGCATGCTTTACTTTCTTTATCTTGTTTAATTCAACTAAAACAGGGGTAACATAACTCAGACTAGCTCCTCGGTCAATTAAAATAGAAATGCGATTATCATGAATTTTACCTTCAACTTCCACAATAGTGGATTGATGATCATCTTGCCTGCCATCTAGATATGCATTATTTTTGTGCATGCTTCTCCCCATTTCTCCTACTGTAGAAACTTCTTGTAGGTTATGGAATGTAGTTCTTGTTGTGGAAATTAAGTGTGGGTAGTTCCTCCCCAAGTGAGGTTCTCCACACTCCCAACACTTTAATGGTTCTATGGGGTTGTCCCCAACTTTATTGACTCCCAGATTAACTTTTCTACCTCCCCCTTGAGCACTCTGGGTGTTGGAATGGTAATATTTCTTTTGGAACCCTTTTTCCATATTCCATAAAGGATACCATTGGAAGCCTTTCTTCTGCTAATTCATTCTTTCCTGGTTCTTTTCCTTCCATGCCTTGAGAATTTCATACCTCTGTTTGTACTAATCATAGCACATCCGATCCTTTATAAATACTTCTCTTAAAGTCTTGGGATTTTCAAATTCAATTTTGTCTTTGTAGTACTATGGTAGACAACTTAGGAATGGTTGTATCTTTACTTGATGTATGGTACAAATATCAATTGTTCAAGAAATTTATTTATCATATCGTCCATGGTCATTTGTCTGATTCTTAGCTCGTAAAATTTCTTAGTCTTTCTTTTGTAATAGATTTCTGATAAATATTTCTTAAAATATGACCATTCCATCTGTTTCTCTTTCAAACCCTTGGCCAATTTTAGATCCTGCCACCAGATACTTTATTTTCCCTTCAGGTTATAAATGGCCATTCTGACTTTCATATTACTAGAGTAATTGTAAATCTGGAAGTATTTCTTTATATCTAGTAGCCATGCTTCAACCTCTTCACCCATCCTTAAATCTCTGTAAAAGGTGGATGGTTTTATTTTCTTGAACTCACCTTCCAGGTGATCTACTTGTTTTCTTTTTCTTCCTGTGGCTATTTTGTTTCCTTCCATGTGTGTGTCTTAGAAAGAACTGTTCTTGTTTTATGTTTCATGACCATAGTTTTTAGAGGATCTTTTGTTGACTTCTTCCTCCTTGTCATTGTATTTTGGGCTATTTTGTTTTTACTATGCTGCACAGTAGCATTTCATTTATTTCTAGATGGTCTTCCTGTGCCTTTTTCATCTTTTCATTGTCTTCTTCAAACACTTGTAATTCCACGATAAGGTTCTTCATTGTTTCTAAAACCTGGGTGGTTGAACTTCCTTTGCTTTTATGCCCAGGTTTTTTAGGATGTCCTTGATCGAGATTCTCTTCAAGTCTGATATCTTCTTCATTATGTGCTGCCATTATCACAACAAACCAATAATGTTTTGTTTGTTTGTAACAGTAAACATATTTGTTAGTTTTATTTAACAAAAAATAAAACATAAAAAAATTTGGCCTTGCCCTGAGGTCCAAATGTTATAACCTTCAACTTTGATACCATATGTAATGTACCCCAAATTTCTCAAATAATGGTTTTTTTGTTAGGGGACATTAATAATCCTTTACTCTTCAACATTTGATCAAAACACATTTTTATTTCCTTTATTGTAAGAACAATAGATTTATCGTCACTACTGGAATTGAAATATTATACTTATTTTGTAATTAGTACAATTGCAACCAAGGATATCATAACCCTTATAATATCTACCTTTTTTTTGTTAATTTATGCTATACAAAATGTCGCAGTGCGTAATAACATAAAGACTATTGACTATCATATATTCTACCCATAACAAATATCACTTATCCATAGTGACATGCATTCATATAGTTTACTATGTAAACTATCATATGTATTACATAGTATTGAAAATATCCATGTCAATAGGTATATATAAATAGTATGGATACCATAACCTTAACTCTATCCATATCAACATACGTATGCATATATTGTTTACCATATTACCTATTTCATGGATACTATATACAAATCTATCCATAACATAAATATATCGTTTTAATATATGACAGTAACCCTATCCATAGTATTTCTTAAGGTTGAGTATACAGGATACTATCACAACATAATATTTTAGCCTAACGACATAGTTATCATTTATCACACAGATTGCTACAAGATTAACATAACACTAGGAACATTCCCCAACAATACCTATGATTAATCATAAGGCTTAACGTGTTGGGAACCATACAAAATATTCCCTTAGCTTAGAGTGGTGAGCATATACAATTACACACATACAGTTTGTAACCCTAAATGACTCGAAACACAACTCAACAATAAATGGGTTTGAATTTGTTTAATGGAGAATGTCAGTCTGGATCCCGTAGGCATTTAACCCCTAGCTAATCCATTAATGGAGACCTAAATTGTACATCCCATACTTGACACTTCGACCACTGCATCCAATGTAGATTCACCATCTCCATGGTTTCACATGGCATAGATACTGGCATGTACCTACCGCGTTACTCCTTTAACGAGACCCAAGGTAAAAACCATCCATTTCTTTCCCTTTTCTCATTCTAACGATTGTATCTGCACTGAAATGTGAAAATTCCCTTTGCTCTATATTCTAACCTTCCACTTGATCTGCATGGACGATGACATGGGAGCTTGGCTCTGGTAAAAAAAATGGGATGAGGAAATGCATCTCTAGTTCTTCTTTTGTGCAAGGTAAGAAAGAACTTCATTGCTTCAGTACTCTATAACTCATGAATAAAAATGTGTTTCGTGAGTTGTAGGAACAGATAGGTTTTATGAACAACTTCCCTGTTTCTTTCTTTATTTGAGCATTACCACCACGCCTCTGTATGCGTTTTCTTCTAGGGTTCCACTGTGGCTCGAAGTTTTCCTTACTAGTTAAATTTTTGGTGTTCTCTCCGCTTTTCTTTTATCCATTTTTGTGACATTGTTAACAATTATCATTTACACATATATAATAATTTATTCTCTATGGGAAAATATTGTAATTTACACACTCTGTAAGATGTTTTATTATGGGGATGCCCTCCCTCCACAAACCCGTAGGTCGGAAGGTCGGCGTGCACACAAGATCTTTCTTTTCTCACTTCCTAAAGAACTCTAAATGGCTCCTCTATTTCCCTATCGAGAAATCTGCACCCACAACAACTCTCACTGGATCCCCTCTTTATAATAGGGAGATCGGACTTCGAAACTTTGCGGGGTTAGTGGCCGAGCGTTGGACTCTCGATTCCCCGAAACTCGACAACAGTCAACGCTGACCCTTTCCTTCTCCTATCGGGATTTTCCCTATTGCAATTTCGGTGATCGCGATGTCGAGGTCCTTGTTTCCCCAATTCCCAAATACTGATATGCCAAAACTCCGATACACTCACGCGGTTTACTTTTCAACGGTCCTTCCCTCCATCAACATTTCAGAGTTCGCAATATCACGAATACTGATGCAATTGTTTCGAGACTTCTCGCAACGAGAACCCAAAATGGCGTGCCACCTATCCACCTCGCCGACTCCTCCATGGACCACACTATCCTTTGGCTATCGGGATATCGCATTTCGAAATATTGTGATTCCTATTGCAATGTTTACGGGTCTTCAACCCACGAAACCCCGATATGGGATTACAGCTGTAAATCTGACGACCCTTACGGTTCGGATCTACGGTCCTGTCTCTCCTGAGGTTTGAACCTTTTGGAAATACTTCACCATATCTCCTCCTGCTCCTCTGTGAGATCCAAAAGCTCACAAAATGTCGTGAATCCTCCTCGGAGTATACTGACCATCCTTCCTCCTACTCTGAGAACCCCTGCACAACTAACTAAGTTGCTTCTCTCCACAGAGCTCACCCACCTGCGCACAAACTAGCAACGCCTGCTTAAACACTTCACGGCACAAGCCCCCTTTTCTTCTCTGTGAAAATTTCTCGAATGTCCTATCCCTATGGAACTTCCTTATGACTTTGATCCTTAAAGAAGACTCTTGCACGCACTCCTTGCGACAACCTTCAACCACTTCCAAGTGTTGAAATTCCTTTGACCCTGCGCACACCTGCAGCAGCAGTCTCTCACAATTTGCTCAGATTCACAACTCTTAGGCTTCACTCGGCTTTCGCACTCCTTGCACAGCTCCTGTGCCCCACTGCACTTGTGAATGAATGGGAACAAAAGCTTAACTACCTGAATCCTTTGTCAATTCACTCCTTGCGAACACTTCAACTGCACTCCTTGCTGGAACTCTGGCTCAAGTAGAGAAACAATTGAAACTCATTCCTTCTTCCTTTCAGACTTCAAACTCAAACATGAAATCATATACACAGCACATAAAACAAATGTATAATAGGAAGAAAACATTTATGAGCATATCATTCAACATCAATACATAGAGAACAAACACAAAACCATGAATTTAAATCAACCTATTTCTATTAATCCAAATGCCTGTACATGGGTGTTCTTACACAACTCTCTGCATGCTCTTGCTCATAATGCACTAATGTTACAATACACAATGAGGGTGTCTATATCCCATTTCCCTCTTGCGGTCTAGAACTGTCTAATCTAGAATTAAATTTTATCTACCTGCATTAACTATTTTAAATGCCTTCTACCTACTAAGGACGAGAGAAAATCGCTCAAGGTCTGATTACATTATGCAAGTGCACTTCTTCTTAATTATCACAATTAAGATTGAGCATCAACTTCAAGGTGTTTTCAAAATTTGTTCTGGCTTGTCCAGCTATCCTTTGCTTCCACGTTGGCTTGCTTGATGTTGGCGATGCTCTTGCATCATACTCCCTCGCATGAAACTTTTCATGGGATCCTGTCCATGAGCTCACGCACGGTCCATCCATGCCTCTGTATTTCTACTTCATTCTCCCAGCTGACATATTCAACTGGATGGTTCTTCCATTTGACCAGATACTCAAAATATTCTTTCCGCCTGGTCTTCTTACTCACTCTCTTGTCCAGTATGCACTCCATCTGCGGCTTTTCTACAACTGGCATCTATTTTGTCCACTGGATCACTGGTTTCTCATCTTCATTCTTTTCTTCCTCAGATCTATATGGGTATAAATCTAAGACATTTAATATCGGAGAAATTCTGATCCCATCGGGTAATTCAATCTCATAAGCATTCGCCCCAAATTTATTCAAGACCTTACATGGCCTAATTTTCTTCATCTTCAATTTATTATATGTTCCTCTCGGGAACCTTTCCTTCCTCAAATGTGCCAGAATCAAGTCACCAACCTCAAATTGAAGTTGTCTTCTATGTTGATTTTCTCTATGCTTGTACTCCTAGCTTGAATTATGCAATCGCTCCTTCACCTGGCTGTGAAGTTCCTTCATTGCCTCTGCGAATTCTTCTGCACTAGCGCTCCTAGTTGCAGTCTGTTCTGAATCTCTCAATTCAGAAATTCCCCTCTGTTGCATGCCATAGACAATATGAAATGGACTCTTCCATGTGCTCCTATTAACCAAGTCATTGTAAGCAAACTCTGCATGTGGTAATATGTTGTCCCACTAGTTGTGGTGCTCTGTCGCCAAGCTTCTCAGTAAGTCTCCCAGACTTTTTTTTACCACTTATGTCTATCCATCCGTCTGAGGATGATAAGCTGAACTAAATGACAAGTTAGTTCCTAGATTCTTCCATAAGGTCCTCCAAAAATGCCCTATGAACTTTGTATCTCAATCTGAAACTATACTCCTTAGCAACCCATGAAGTCGAATGACCTCTTTGAAAAACAGGTTCGCAATGTGAGTTGCGCCACTGGTTTTCTAACATGGAATGAAGTGTGCCATCTTGGAAAACCTATCCACTACGACAAAGATTGAATCAAAACCTGTTTGTGTCCTTGGCAACCCCAATACAAAATCCATGCTAATTGCATCCCACGGCCTCTCTGGTATGGGCAATGGTTGATAGAACCCCGCATTCTGCTTATTTCCCTTCGAATGCTGGAAAATTATGCATCTATCCATGAATCTCTTGACATATGCTCACATTCCTGGCCAAAAATATGACTCGTTAAGCCTTGAGAATGTTTTTTCGTGACCAAAGTGTCCTGCTAATCCTCCACTGTGTTTCTCCTTTAGCACATTCTCCCTCATGGAGCATTTCAGAATACACAGTTGATTACCTTTAAACAGTAATCCTTCCTAGATCGTGTACTCTATACACTGGCTTCTATTCCTGAGAATTGGATTCTTAGCTGCTTCATACGCCTCTTTAAAATCTTGATCAGCAGCGTACATGTTCCTGAGATCATCAAAACCCAATGTTTTGAATTTGAACTCCTGCAATAGAAAACACTTACTGCTCAAAGCATCATCCACTTTGTTAGCAGTACCAGAAATATGTTTAATCACAAAAGTGAAATTCTGCATATACTCAACCCACTTAACATGTCTTTGATTCAACTTCTCCTGTTGAGTCACAAACTGTAGTGCATGGATGTCACTGTATAAGACAAACTCCTTCGGGATCAAGTAATGCCTCCATTTCTTCAATGCTTGAACAATAGCATAAAACTCCTTATCATAAGTGGAGTATTTCTCCTTCAATTCATTTAGCTTCTCACTGAAGTATGCTATTGGCCTGTCTTCCTGACTCAATACTGCCCCAATTGCAAATCTGCTTGCATCACATTTCACCTGAAATGTCTTTTGGAAATACGGCAACACCAAAACTGGTCGTTCCGTAATCTTCCTCTTCAACAGATTAAAACTCTTTTCAACTTCTTCATTCCACTGAAAAGACTTGTGTCTTTTCTACACTGTATCCATCATTGATGCAGTAATTCCACTGAAATTCCTAATGAACTTTCGGTAGAAACTAGCCAATCTGTGAAAAATTCTCACCTCAAAGATGCTCTTCGGTGATGGCCAATTCTTGATCACTTCTACCTTATCTGGATCCATCCTCAACTCATTTGCAGAAATAACAAACCCCAAGTAAATGAGCTCTATCTTCATGAATGAGGACTTCTTCACGTTTATCAATAGCTTCTCCTGCTGTAATTTATGCATCACTGTAGCCAAATGCTTCAAATGCTCTGCCACTATTCTACTGTAGACCAGTATGTCATCCAAATATACAATGACAAATTTTCCGATGAACTCCCTCAGGAATTCGTTCATCAACCTCATGAAGGTACTCGGTGCATTTGTTAAGCCAAACGACATAACAAGCCATTCATACAACCCTTCGTTGGTTTTGAATGTTGTCTTCCATTCATCACCTTCTCTCATGCGGATCTGATGATAACCACTTTTCAAATCAATCTTTGAAAAATACTTTGCTCCACTCAAGAAATCCATCAGATCATCCATCCTCGGCAATGGAAATTTGTACCTGATGGTTATCTTGTTTATCACCCTCGAGTCAGTACACATCCTCCAACCTCCGTTTTTCTTCGGACTGAGTAATTTTGGAACAACACATGGAATCAAGCTTTCCCTGACCAAACATTTGTCCAACAAATCCTGGACTTGCCTTTTAACCTCTTCATTCTCTTGCGGCGTTAACCTATACGCGGCTTTATTTGGCAAACTGGCTCCTGGTATGAGATCAATGTGATGACTCACACTTCTTATCGATGGCAATGAACGAGGTAATTAGTTCACTACTATGTCAGCGAACTCTTCCAGCAGTTCCTGGACTTCTTCTGGTAAACCATCCACCCTGGTGCTAGTCAAAACAATTCTAGGCTTTCTGACCACAATGAACTATGGATCCTCCTTATTCTTTACCTCTGTAAGAAGTTCCTTCCCACTCATGAGAAGTACAGTGTTACTTACTTCGGGCTTCACCTCCTTATCCTTGATTGGAAGCAACATGTGTATCCTCCCATTCTTCTCTAGGGTGTATGTGTTCATTCTCCCATCATGAATCACATTCTTGTCATATTGCCATGGTATACCCAACAATAGATGATAAACATCCATAGGAATGACATCACATAATATATTATCGTTATATCCTCCTATCTTGAATTCAACTAAACATTGTTTAGTGACAGTTACCTGATGTCCTTTTTGTAGCCACGAAACTCTGTATGGGATTGGATGATCAGTCGTCTCTAGCTCCAACTTCTCTACCATCTCTGTAGAAACGAGATTATCTGTGCTACCACTATCCACGATGACCTTGCATACCCTATCCTTGGTCTTGCAAGTAGTCCTGAAAAGTCTGGTCCTTTGGAATGAACTCTCCACCTCCTTATCGGGTGTCAAAAGGACTTTTCGCATCATCAGCGATCTTCCGCCTTCAGCGTCTTCTGCCTCAACATCCCGCCTCTGCGCTTCGGCGATGTAAGCTTCTCTGCTTTCCTTATTTTTATCTGGACACTCATAAGACTTGTGCCCATTCTTTCCACAAGTGAAGCATGCGATTACTCCACCTCTTCCTCTTCCTCTACCTCTAGTACAAGGAAAAGTATTATTGTCAGCATGATCTCCTCTCTGCTCAGTATGCTTCCCTCGTTGTTCAGTATATTTCCCTCTCTGTGAAGTTCCACCTCTCTCAGTTCGAGTCTGAGGTTTCTTCCAGTCTTCTTTGGGCTTCTGGTATTTTTCCTGGGAAACTGACTTGCCTCTGGGCTGACTTCTACCTCGGCCCCTCTGACTCTGCTTTCGGCTCAGCTTCTCTTCCGCTTTCAGAGCCATATGATAAGCATCTTCCATATTTCGGATGGTTACCATGCTCATCTCATCCTGGATATCATATCTCAGGCCATTCATATATCTAGCAACTTTTTCATCATCGCTTTCCCGATGACCTGCCCTGATGTTCAGCTTATAGAATTCCCAAGTGTATTATTTCACTGTCATCAGCTTCTTTCTCAGGTTCTGCATTCTCCTGAACAAAGTAACTTGATAGTCCCTGGGGATGAATTTTTCTTTCATATTCGTGATCATTCTATCCCAGCTTTTGATCTTTTGCTTGCCCTTGCAGCATCTGTCAGCTTGTAGTTCATCCCACCATAATGTTGCATGTCCCTTCAATCTCGTGACAACATGCTTGACTTTCTTGTCCTCCTCGACATCTTCGTAGTCGAAGTATGTATCTATAGCTCTAATCCAGTCTAGAAGCTCCTCTTCATCCAAGTTTCCCTCATAAACTGGAATGTCCATCTTTTCTCTTGCACCCATCCTTGCAATATCTTTGATCAAACGTTCGTTTCATGCATCTTCGGTTGCAACTTCTTCTTCACGTTCAGCCTCAATCTCACTTTCAGAATCACTGAGATCCCCAGCACTGACTGTACGCCTTTGTGTTATCTTCATGTCTTCGAGTCTAGCTCGTAGATCACACATCTCTCTCTCCATAGCTGGATCTTTCATTTGCTTCCCTCTTCTTCTTGGCATTTCCCTATCCTCTGGTGGATCGGGTGTTTGTCTATCCCTTCTCCTTGGCGGCATGGTGAATTCTCTCTTTCTCTGCTATAGAAAGCAAAGAACCTTTCTGTTCTCTGATACCAAACTTGATGGAGACACCCTCCCTCCACAAACCCGTAGGTCGAAAGTTCGACGTGCACATAGGATCTTTCTTTTCTCACAGCCCGAAGAACTCTAAATGGCTCATCTATTTCCCTATCGAGAAATATGCACCCACAACAACTCTCACTGGATCCCCTCTTTATACTCGGGAGATCAGACTTCGCGACTTCGCGGGGTCAGTGGCCGAGCGTTGGACTCTCGATTCCCTGAAACCCAACAACACTCAACGTTGACCATTTCCTTCTCCTATCGGGATTTTCCCTATCGTGATTTCGGAGATAGCGATGTTGAGGTCCTTGTTTCCCCGATTCCCGAATCCCGATATGCCGAAACTCTGATACACTCGCGCGATTGAATTTTCAACGGTCCTTCACTCCATTGGCATTTCAGAGTTCACAATATCACGAATCCTGATGCAATTTTTTTGGGACTTCTCACCACGAGAACCCGAAATGGCATGCCACCTATCCACCTCGTCGACTCCTCCGTGGCCCACACTATCCTTAGGCTATCAGGATATCGCGTTTCGAAATATCGCGATTCCTTTTGCAATGTTTATGGGTCTTCAACCCACGAAACCCCGATATGGTATTCCACGTGTAAATCCGATGGCCCTTACGGTTTGGATCTATGGTCCTGTCTCTCCTGAGATTTGAACCTTTTGGGAATACTTCACCATATCTCTCCCTGCTCCTCTGTGAGATCTAACGTCTCACAGGATGTCGTGAATCCTCCTCGGAGAATACTGACCATCCTTCCTCCTGCTCTGAGAACCCCTACACAACTAACTAAGTTGCTTCTCTCCACGGAGATCGCCCTCCTACGCGCAAACTAGCAACGCCTGCTTAAACACTTCATGGCACAAGCCCCCTTTGCTTCTCTGTGACAATTTCTTGAAGGTCCTATCCCTATGGAACTTACTTATGACTCTGAGCCTTAAAGAAGACTCTTGCATGCACTCCTTGCGACAACCTTCAACCACTTCCAAGTGCTGAAATTCCTTTGACCCTGCGCACACCTACAACAACAGTCTCTCACAATTTGCTCAGATTCGCAACTCTGAGGCTTCACTCATCCTGCGCACTCCTTGAACGGCTCCTGTGCCCCACTACACTTGTGAATGAATGAGAAAAAAAGCTTAACTACCTGAATCCTTTGTCAACGCACTCCTCGCAGACACTTCAACTGCACTCCTTGTAGGAATTCTGGCTCAAATAGAGAAACAATTGAAACTCATTCCTTCTTCCTTTCAAACTTCAAACTCAAACATGAAATCATATACACAACACATAAAGAAAATGTATAATAGGAAGAAAACATTTATGAGCATATCATTCAACATCAATACATAGAGAACAAACACAAAACTATGAATTTAAATCAACCTCTTTCTATTAATCCAAATGCCTGTACATGGGTGTTCTTACACAACTCTTTGCATGCTCTTGCTCATAATGCACTAATGTTACAATACACAATGAGGGTGTCTATATCTCGTTTCCCTCTTGCGCTCTAGAACTGTCTAATCTAGAATTAAATTCTATCTACCTGCATTAACTATTTTAAATGCCTTCTACCTACTAAGGACGAGAGAAAATCACTAAAGGTACGATTACATTATGCAAGTGCGCTTCTTCTTAATTATCACAATTAAGATTGCGCATCAACTTCAAGGTGTTTTCAAAATTTGTGCTGGCCTGTCCAGCTGTCCTTTGCTTCCACGCTAGCTCGCTTGATGTTGGCGATGCTCCTGCATCATGTTAACACTATGTAATTCATAAATTTGTTCTAGGTAATTATATGAGCACTCTGTGGACATTAGTAATGGATGCTCTGCATAAGCATATATGCATAGTTTTTAATTCCTTGTAGAGTTATGCTTTGTGTGCTTATATTATCCCTCTACGGAACTCGTATTTCTACTCTGCACGAATA
>SNQJ01S0095388.1:0-16345 GCA_010110895.2 Picea sitchensis | reverse complement strand
AAGTTGGTTCATATTGAGATTAATGAAAAAGATACTTTTCCCGTCCCAAATACATGAGTTTTATATAATTTGTGTTTAATCTCTAATCCTCTAGTAGAACAATAGCATGCATGTGTAGTTTTGTCTTGATTGCAGGATCGCTTTGTGGAAGGAGCAACAACAACAAGGAGATAAATCTCAACGAAGGATCTACACCAACCGTCGATAAAAAGGTTAGTTGGTTCTTCCCATGTTTGCATGTGAAAAAGGGTTTTAGATTTGGGGTAGAAGGTTAAAAGTAATTTCTTAAGGGTCTTGATCTGCATGCAAGTTTAAACCCTAGCTTGCTAGTCCGTAGGGTAGAATAACCCCACAACACTTGGCCACCAATGATTGTTTTGAGCGACATTCATCAGTGTTGTGCCAACAGATTTTATGGAAATCACACCATTTTCCGGTGTCCTTCTTCGTCTTCCCATGACCCTTCTTTTCCTGTGGCTTAGACTGGTTTTATGGAAGTTGTTTGGTAGGGTCGGTTTTCTCATACTTTGGTTGTTGAGGATTTGCATATCCGAACTCCTGTTTGTTTTGGTGATTAAAATTTTTCTCTATTTTAACACCATATCGATAAGTAGCACCGAGTGATGAGATGTCAAGAAAATCCATTTCAGTTTGGATGTATCTATGTAGAGCCCCACGATATTTCAGAACCAAATGTCGTTCGGAGTCTTTGATACCCAGCTTGGTGCGCAAGGTATGGAAGGTATTGGTGAACTCTAGAAATTCTTGTCCCCTCTCTTTCCGTAGTGTGGTCCATCTCATGTACTGGTCCTATAGTTTCCAACAGGGTAATATTGTTCCTTTACTGCATCCACAAAAAATTCCCAAGTGGGCTTGGCCCCATATATTTCAGACTCCTCTGTGTAACTTTGCTTCTAGTAAGTTTCCCACCAATGTTTGACATGGGGGAGAGCTTTAAGGAGTGTGAAGGTGATCTTTCCCCTGTTGGAAAAATGATCAACAAAGAAATAACCTTATAACATATTTAACCATTTGTCTAGGGCATCCACATCTATCTGACCTTCAAATATGGGAATATCAAATTTAACCTATACCTTGAAAGGAGAGGTGCTTCCAAAGTGGTTGTTTGATAAAGATGCGCCTATTTCTATTGGCAAGCATTGAAGGATGTGGGAAAAATTCTCCATCATTTCGTCCCTTTGTCGCGTGAGAGCTTGCTCAAGCAATAGATTGATAGAATCGTCTGCTTCATCGTTTTTATTTTCTTATGCCATGGAGGGTTTCTTGGGCATGCGAGAGCGATTTTCTTCAAGAGAGGCAAGCTTGAGACACAACTTGCTATACTCGGACCTCATTGGGGATATGCACTGAAAAATGGTCAAGATCATCCTTCTCTGATACCACTGATCCAAATTATTTTCAGCACGAAATGAGAGCGGAGATATAATAAAGAAATGCACAGAGATATCATGGATATCCAATAATATAATAGAAATGTATCATATATGCAACCATAAACACAGAGATATAGTAATACACGATTTCTATTAATGAAAGAAATGTACAGATACTGTAAAAATATAGAGTGAAAGACTTGCTAGAATGGTGGAATCTTATCTCTGAGAAGAGATGTGACGGCTACTCGCATTTGCAAGAACATGGTTACAATGAGGCTCTGAAGGCCTTTTTAAAATAAACCAGAATGTCAAAAACCATAGAAATTCAAAAACCTAACCCTAGGAGATGAAGCGCCAAAATTCATGTGGGCCTCGTTTGGTTAAGACAGTGCATCAACTTCCCGGGGTCGTAACGTTTGTATACAATCTTCGTTTTAGGTGCACGATAGCCCGTTCGAAAGGTATCATTGAGAAGATTCATTTTGGGGGCTCAATCATGCCTTTGGTTATCATTTAGAATATCTACCCTGAAAAACCTTCATGTAGGCCCTCAAAATGGCCCCATAAGTTAAAACTACTAAAAATAGAAAATTGTCAAAATTGCCAGAAAATTGTTTTGAGCGAGTTGGAAAAGGTGGGTGGCCATTGATATCCACCTAGATCACATAGTGGATCAACAAAAACTAGAAGCTGAAAGTTCATATAGATCTGAAGGTTGGCTCCAAAGGCTTCTTCAATGCAATTTTCTCCAACCTGGAAGATCATGACCTCATTTTTGAAAACATACCTTACTTCTTCAACTCGGCAGGGCTTCACATCCGACCATGGATGGAGAGGTTCTCACCTAAAAAATAAGACTTCATATTAGCTTTAGTCTGGATATTCTTATATTCCCTCCCCTAGGAATTTTGGGATGAGGATATCTTTGAAGGAATAGGAAATACTCTGGGAAGCTTTGTTAAAACCTCAAAAATCACAAAAACAGGTCGCTACACAACTTATGCTCACATGTGTGTCTATATGGATCTCACTAAGCCACTACCAGACTCCATCAGCCTCTTTTATTAGGATAATGAGTGGGTTCAAACACAAGATTATGAACATATCCCATTTCAGTGCAGGCATTGCCATGAACATGGCCACCTCTTTAGGGATTTCCCCCTAAATTCCTAGAACAGACATACAACCTCAAACTCTAATCGAGATGCAGATGGATTTGAGAAAGTCCAATCCCAGAATAAATCTAGGCAAAACCCCAACCCCCAATAGGAAAATAAGGGCTTCAACTCGCATAACTTCTTTGGATCACTTTCAAAAGAGACAAAGGAAATAAATCCCCAACACTAGATAGATCTAGTGATAGACCAAATAACCAATGCAGAATTCCCATAGGAGGACAATGTCAAAAGGTGCAAGAACATGATGCAAGATCAATCTTCCCAGCAAGATAAAGAGATGGAATGACAAGATGATCAACCAGACTCTGATGAAGGTGAGGAGATGGATCTGGGAGAACTGGACCTCAAATAAATAACGATGGAATGCAAACAACAAAACCCCAACTTGATCCCTGAACAACAAGTGCAACTCCTAACAGAAGCTCTGGTACACAATCATATCTTCAATGAAGAAACATCACAATATAAGACTCAGAATACTCCCTCAAATTCTTCTCTAGGAATTAAATCATCCTCTTCTCTACCTCCAAGGATCCCTCGAAAGGAGAAAAAGAAAAAATCCATATGATCCAACAAGAAACTTCTTAAATATCTCAGAGAATATCTAGTAAATTCAGGGCATATTTCTCTAATGAAAGAAAAGTACTTCCCAACCCCCCCACCTTCCTCATGAAAGTTATCTCCTAGAATATAAAGGGCCTAAATGGTAAGACCAAAAATAGGATTCTTGAACACAATATCACTCAGGAAAATCCCTTTGTTATCATGATCGAAGAAACCAAATGTCCCCATTCGCTAATTCTCTCCTTAGTACCTTGGCTTTGGCCTGGATCCCAAGCAATGGACATTGACAACATCAGTTCTACAGGTGGCCTCTCCCTATTGTAGAACCCGAAAATTGTTACCCTCTCCCATTTTTTCACAACCAAGCACTCTATCTTAGCGAAATTCCAACTCATTAGCTCCTTCACTATCGATTTCCTCACTAACGTCTATGGACCTCACTCTTCTTCGTACAAATCCTCCTTCCTTGACTCCTCGATTTCTCTTTAAAACTTAACTTCCAATCATCATTGGATTATTGGAGAAGACTTTAACCTTATCACCTCTCTCTTCGAAAAAAAAAATGGAGCTATACATAGACTTGACCAGGACTCTCTCAACTTCAACAACACCATACAATCCCTCAATCTTACGGATATTGAAACATCTAATGGCACCTTCACCTGGAACAATCGACGTCGCAGCCCCCATCAAGTTGCCTCTCTCCTTGATTGATTTCTTGTCTATGATTCGATCCTCTTACATAATATGCACCCTTCTATGTCCATTCTCCCCTTCACAAGCTCTGGTCACTGGCCTATCCAGCTCCACCTTTACCTTCTTGGTAGCCCTAGCAATTGTCCCTTTCATTTTGAAAGTTTTTGGATAACCTCCCCTTATTTCCTATAAAACTTCAAATCATGGTGGACCAACTTCAATCCTCCTTCTCTCTTTCCCATGCACTTCTTCCAACAAAATCTCAAATATATCAAACAACAACTCAAAATCTCAAACAAGGAGACTTTTGGTAATATTCTGCAGGAGAAGCTCAAGCTAACTCAAAAAATGGAGCAACTTTAGCAAGACATCATCAATGAAGGTAGAACTGAATCACTCATTCAAGAAGAGAAAAACCTTCAAACTCAAATAAATTAAAGAGAAATACAAGAGGATATTCTTTGGAAACAAAAATCCAGAATTAGGATATTCTTCCATAGGTCAATGGCTCAACACAAGAACCATAACCACATCATTTCCCTCAAGAACAAACAAGGCCAGTGCCTAACTTACCACCTGGATATGGAAAAGGATTTGGTCACCCACTTCCAAACTCTCCTTAATGAACCTTAAGAGAACCACAACCATGCCATTCAAAGCATCATTCATCACATTCTGCGCCTCGTCGCCTCAAACCAAAACATTGCCCTCATGAGACCCATCACACCAGAGAAAGTCGAACAAGTGGTGTTTGACATGCCATACAATAAGTCCCCTATACTAGATGGATTTAAAACTGACTTTTACCAAGCTTGTTGGACAGTCATTCATTGAGATGTTTGGGAAGTAGTCGAGGAATCCCACCTCCATACCAATGTTCTCCCAGCCTTAAACGCTACCTTCTTAGCACTCATCCCAAAAGAAGACTGTTGGGCCATTCATTTTTGGATGAGAAGCTGTGCACGAAGGACTACAGTCCCAGTTTTGGTTTAGCACGAGTTGCACAAGCTATAGAAGAGGCTAGAAAACGAAGCAAGGAAAAGTAATAGAAATCGATTGCGGAAAAGGACAGCGCAACGCCAGCAAGGCATAAGAAGTTGCAATAGAACAAGAAAGAATGTGAGCCCAAAGCCAGAAGATCCTAGTTATCTTATATATATACGAGATGAATATGATTGTAAAAGGGTTCTCCCCTTGTGGTTCGGTTTGGGTTGTTGTTCTTCTTCTTGTTGTCTGTTGTTGATAAGTTGGGTTCCAGTTCTGTAAATGTAATCTGTATACAATTTTGGGTAAATAGAGCTATGTGACATGGGTCCAGAGCCAGAAGTCTATAACAGAGAATTACTTTGTATCTCTGAGGTTGTATCTGATGATAATATATAAAGAAGGATCCAAAATTTTGAAATGTGTTGTGCCATTCTATTTGTATGCTTCTTCATTGTATCTTTATAGTACTTCTTTTTGCTTCATAAGTTCCATATGATGTTTCTGTGAATGAATTCTTTTCGCATCCTAAGTAGCTTCAGTTCCTGCGTGTATGAGCTCAGATTTGTTCTATAGTTAGCCTGTCTTGCACAAGATCATGGTGAGTCTTGAAGGTTCTGTGAACCCACATGATTATTCTCCTTGCCCTTCCCTATCCTTCTATATTGGTTTCACTTTGGGTGAGACTTCTTTTCTTTGGAAGAGATCAAAATGTCGGCGCTCTATACTACACGGTAACTTTTGTTGGTAACCTGAGAAGGACCCTAGTCTAATCAATTCTGCGCCAAAAAAATGGTTTTGTTGCCGGGACTTATGTTAAAGGCTAACCTGTAGGGAGGATACTTCCATGGATTCATAGATCTAATATTCACCAATGGTGGGAGAGAAATTGTGATGTCTTCATATGGAAAGAAGTGGAGCTGAGAAGAAAATTTGTGAAAGATACTCGGGAGGAAGTCTTTTACTTGGAAATATTGAGTGACCAGTACGAGATATCCTGGGTTACATTCCCGGAAGAAATTTTCCACTAGATAGATAGGATCCAAGAAGCTCCATATTTCCAAGAATGAGTCAAGAGGACCTGTACTTGAGATACATAAAATATTGCAACACTTCATCGACTGGATCGTCCAGTCATGCGAGCGATTGATTTATGGGTCAATACCACATTATAAGGATACATTATTGAGTTTGCAGCTAATAATCACCAATATTTTTCATGAGAAGAAGCGGATTTCAAGAAATACGCAAGGGGAATACTGTTGAGAGAAATCCCCCTGTGGATTAAGGTTTTCTTGATGGAAGAGGGGATGCTGACTATGTCCCCGACTAAGATGGCAGCGTAAAAACCTCGCTTAGGGTAGGGAGATTTTAGGGTGGAGTCATGGCTTGAGATATGGGAGAGGTTCTTTGAAAAATGGGGGAAACAACTAGAAATGGACTCAAGAGAAGAGAGATCCTTGAAAAGAGCCACCATAGTTGAGAAGTGGTGGCACGATAAGATAAAGAAAGAAGAAAAACATTCGGAGAAGTTGTGGAAAGAAGTCAAACCAGGAGAAGTAGAGAAAAGATAGATGGAAGAGTTTCAGAAGATGAGAAGACAGGAAAGACTGGTCAGTCGAATATTAAGTGGGAGATGTTACAAGGAAAATCTCTCTATGGCTAGGGTGAACCACAATAGACAGAAATGACTGTAGAAATCAACTCTATCCCAACAACATGCTGTATAAACCAATTTGCAAGGGAGATAAGAAATAGGCTGACCTTGTCTAGATGTTCAATGATGTACACCGTTGAGCACTTTGACCCAAATCTAAATACCTACAACAAGTCCTCAACAAACAAGAAAAACGAGCATATGGTGATAGTATAAAAGGTTAGCACATTAGATATCATAATCCATCAATGTACATAACAAATACGCCCATGGATAATAACTCATATATTTGCAAGATATGAATTGGACAGGAAAGGAGTATTTCTATTAATAAATGATCAGTAGAAGTGAAAATATTACATGCTTCCGTGTCGGTATTTTTCGGAACTGAGAAACTAAGTTCCTTCCTTCTGGGCCTCCACCACTTCAATCCTCCACCAAAGGCAAGCTCATAGAAGGGAGACAATGAGGTTCTCCATCAATAAGGGAAGATCTTTGGGGATGAACACTGTGTTCAGACTTAAAGGACAAAGGGATGCAAACTCAATATGAACTAAATAATTTCTCCAAAGTAACTTTGCTCTCAAAGTTGAATTCTTTCTTATTTTCCATAGATCAGAATTGGCCCATTTATAGCCTTCAAAATGGAACTGAAGGGCCGAGTCAGAACTTTTCCAGTATATGGAAGGCCAAGGGTTAGAGATCTCCTATCATGACATGGAAGCCTGACATTTAATTTTCATTTTCTGACACAAATATCGATGTACGCAGGCTATAGTGGAGCAGCTTGTGTATATGCTTGCTATATAGTGTGCAAGATGCATACAAGTGGATTTTTTTTTTTTTTGGTCTCTGGATTTTATCAACAAGGAAGATAAGTCTACATAGGGAAATGGAATAAGGCCCTCTCTACAAGATTGCATAGGGTGAGGCAAATCTTTCTCTAACATATGCTCCCTAATGTGTGAGGTCAGAGGAGTATATGCGATGGCTTAAATACATTATAAATAACCCATAAGTGGAGTGGTACGGAACCAGATGGACGAAATCAATTGCTTACTACATTCTGCACTGACTTTGCATACATGGTTGCCAGAAATTACACTGCAGATCCATGTGAAAATATACCAAACAAGTGTTCGTGGCCATGAATAGGACAATACAAATGCAGTTATATGCCAATCATTTTCATAGTCACAAACAAGGCCTAGTAGAACCAGTCTCAATACCAATCTGAAGATATTTGTCTACCATGTAGTACAATCTGATCTCCCGTGATCACTAAAATATAGGTATTGGTCCAATTAAAAGGAAGCAACAGCTCAGGAAAGCTCCTACCACATAGTGATGTCTTCAAGTCCTTTACACAATCTTCCAAAGGTGCAAGTACATCATGTGAATAAAGGAGTTGAGGTCAAACACAATGAGACATCGTTTGATTACCGGTCATTGATGTATACCATTAACAAACGCAAGACAACCTACTGATAATGAAAGTGGGTATCAAGACACCGAGTACATTCTTACAAGTGTGAATAAAGGAATCAATGCTGAACACCTGAAGAATCCATCGATCAAGAGACATTGATGTATTCCCAACTATCAATGGCGAGAGAGCCTACCACTGGTGACTGCAAGCCTCAAGGTACTAAAAAGACTCTAGGTCTTGTTTCCAGAATAAATGGGATGAAGTCGATGGAAAGAGACCTACTGAAAGGAGAGAATTAAGGCATCTCTCATCAGTGAGCACAAGGTACAAAGCAGGAGATTCATGATTTGGTGGAAATTGGACAAAGAACATGTTCACGAACCAACGAGCCTGTGCATCTTTCATGTGTGCCAAGTGCAAGCGGTACACAAAAAATACCCTTTGAATAGCAGCCAATGATGAGAACTGCTGAAAAAGGAGAGGAAACCAACAATAAGGCTAATGGAATCCAAGAAATTGCATGAATCCCAATGTGTGAATAGATTTTTTGTCATCGAACATAAGGGAAACCACCCAGTCAATGACCAATGATGAAATTTTGACTGTTGGGTTCAAGTTTACCTACCAATGGTGAAAGTAGGGCCAGGGTGCATGATAGGACTATAGTATCATGTGATTCTGAGACAAACTAAGGGTATGGCCGACATGAAAAATCAAGAGTTCTGAGGAGTGGCCGACACGAGTTGATAGACTTCCTTTGAACAAGAGCATGAGACATATGGAGGACTCAGGGTCGCCAATTCTTTTACGAGGAAACTCTCTCTATGGCTAGGGCGAACCACAACAAGCGGAAATGACTGCAGAAATCAACTCTATCCCAACATGTTATATAAACCAATGTGCAAGGGAGATAAGAAAGAGGCCTACCTCATCCAAATGTTCGATGATATCCACCATTGAGCACTTTGACCCAAAGTTATATACCTGCAACAAGTACTCAAAAAACAAGCAAAACAAGAATATGGTGATAGTATAAAAGGTTATCACATTAGATAGCATAATTCATCAATATACATAAAAAATACGACCATGGATAATAACTCATATATTTGCAAGATATCAATTGGACGAGAAAGGAGTATTTCTATTAATAAATGATTAGTAGAAGTGAAAATATTACAGATTTCCATGTCGACACGGTTCAAAACCAAGAAACTAAGTTCCTTCCAGCTGGGCCTCCACCACTTCAATCCTCCACCAAAGGAAATCTCATAGAAGGGAGACAATGAGGTTCTCCATCAATAAGGGAAGATCTTGGGGGATGAACATTGTGTTCAGACTTAAAGGACAAAGGGATGCATACTCAATATGAAGTAAATAATTTATATAGAGTAAATTTTCTCTCAAAGTTGAATTCTTTCTTCTTTTCCATAACTCAGAATTGGTGCATTTACAACCTTTAAAATGGAACTGAAGGGTCGATTTAGAATGTTTCTAGTATATGGAAGGCCAAGGATCAGAGATCTCCTATTGTGACATGGAAAATGAACATTTAATTTTGATTTTCTAGCACAAATCCTGATGTACACGGGCTGTAGTGGAGCAACCTGCGTATACCCTTGATGTATAGTGTGCAAGATGCGTACAAGTGGAAATTTTTTTATTTTTGTTTTTGGATTTTATCAACAAGGAAGATAAGTCTGCATAGGGAAATGGAATCAGGCCCTCTCTGGAAGATTGCATAGGGTGAGGAAAATATTTCTCTAACAAGAGAGAAGCACAGAGAGAAAGAAGTCCCCAAGAGGGTGGAAAAAAAGGAGAGGGTGTAGAAGTAAGGGAGAAGGAGGACGACATGGATCTTGAAGAGGAAAGAGAAGATTCATCCCCGATGCCAGGAAAGATCAGGAATCCTGTTGAAGAGACCACTCCAGAGGAAGAGAATGAGACCTCCCAGATCAAAGAAACCCGCCTTGAAGCTAGTCGCGCCAGCCCCGAATCACCCATACCCCAAGTCTCTTCTATACAAGTGGTAAATTCAATACTACCTTCTTATGCTAATTCTGTTCTAGTACAATTAGTTAGTCAGTCACAACTGGGAATTGTGAGTACAGGGAGGATATTGGGATCCCCTGGTAGGTCGCAACTAGGAATGTTAGGTTTTATTTTGATAGGAGCAACAATATCAACAATGGATGGTCATGAAGGAGGTTCGATTGCTCGATACACAGAATTATGGGGTATAGGAGACAAAGATTTTGAGAAGCATTGGTTCTTGTGTGAAGCAATATGGAGGTCCAGAGGGACTCTGGATTCGAATAAATTGGTTGAGTTTTAGACTACCTCGAGAGGTTGTTCTCTCAAATGGTACATGAAGGTTATTGATCCATGAGTTCTAGGAATGCAAGGTCAAGCGTTCATACTTGACCAGGTACGGACAAGGTTCATAGCAAAGTTTAAGCTAACTCAGTCATAACAATAAGCTTTGTCTGAGTTGCATGAGATTCATCAAAGGGAAGGTGAATTAGCTTGGGAATATATCCAGAAGTTTAAAGATGCTATAGGGAGGTTAGCGCATCCAATCCATGAGGAACATCAAAGAGAATGGTATATTTAGGGATTGCTACCTCTGAAAAATATTCCGTTAACACAACAACAGATAGCCACTTTGATAGATGCCTTGGAAAAATCAATGAAGATTGAAGCCATGGAAGTATATCCAGGGATCCCGAGAGTGAACAGACCCCCAATAGATGCAAATTTGGTGCAACTACAAGGGAAAATATCAGCGCTTATAGAGAAGATTCAATAATTGATGATACCTAGACTAGGACGACAACAATTTTGGTGTATCAAATGTTACACAAAAGGACATATGGTGAATGAATGTCCACGAATAAGGGGGATGGGACCTCCTCAGAATCTGATGGGACCCTCACCAGGACCCATGGGATGAGTTGTGCAAGTATCTGCGAATTTACCATTCCATAACCCCACCCATATCATGCTTTCCCAGGTAGCCAAGCAGCACCAACAGTCGAGTATTGCAAGATTTTTTGAATCCATGGGCATGGGCCGAGACAGTGCCCCATTATTCAAAAGTATTCAACAGTAAAAAATACTGTACACTATGAGTTTTGTGCATCTACCACACATACTACCAATCAGTGTATAACGTTGGATGCACTAGTCATGTTGGATTGAACAACGTTCAGGGTGAATGAAACCCCTCAGGGACCAAGAAAAGGTCGAGGAGGTGGAGTCGAAGGAGACTTTAGAGGAGGAAGAACCAGAGGAATAGGACCAAGAAAATGTTACAACTGTGATGAGAAAGGCCATATGGCTAGATATTATCCTCATCTGAGGTGGCCATGGTGCTCTGACTGCAGAACCAATGGGAATGCAACTAAGGATTGCCCAAAACTAATTGAAAAATGGGAAGATTGAGCATGCCAATGAGGAAATAACCTCATCAGTTTAGAAATCAAGAGATTAATTAGAGGACAACTGCCCAACCTTAATATCCTCACTCGAGGAGGTGCAAAGACTGGAGCTGATGCTGATAACTTACCTCAGATCCAGAAAGCAGCACCTAAAGAAGATAGGTATGATCCTCTAAAACATAAGTTGTTCTTTAAAGATGCCATAGAAGTATTTTAGAATATCCCTAGCCCTAAGATGAAAGAAAAACCCCCACAACCTATTATTTACCCTAAGATTGTGCAAGTCCCTGCTTCACCCCTTGCACCCAAAAACCCTGGAGTTACAACGAGACAACCTGTGCAACCACAAAATGTAGTCGACCTTTGGTTTCGGTTATTTTCTGATATTCTTGGGAATGACCAATTAACAAAAAAGTTGTGAAATGTGTTATACCTAGTTTTAGAGAATTAAGAACCCATAGAAGAAATAATAAGGGCTAAACTTCCTAAGAAGAGTACTCAGAGAGTGCAAAGAAGGAAAGTATGAACTGGAAAAGAGTTTAGACTAGTAGCCCAACAAGATGAATTTGAGATTAATGATGTTATGTTAGATCTAGGATTTGATGTTAACATACTGCCTAAAAATAATTGAGAAGCCTTAGGAAAACCCCAGTTCACATATTCCCCAATCCAGCTAAGGATGGCCAACCAATATTGTATTTTCCCAATAGGAAGACTGGAGAATGTGGAAATAGATGTTGCAGGAGTGAAGACTGTAGCTGATTCTGAGGTGATTGAAATTATGGGGGATAAGGACCCTTATTCTACCCTACTTGGTATTGATTGGGGCTATGAAAACTATGCAGTGATTGACCTAATGAAAGACACCATGACATTTGAGGCAGATGGAATTAAAGTAGTTCAACCCTTGGATCCGTATGTAGGCCCCAGATATACGGAGCCAACATATAATGATATGGAAGGAGAATAATTGGATCAGTTGTACACTGTAACATCAGGAACAAGAGAAGATTGCATAAATCCTACAGTTGATGGATCAGTAAGTTGGAGGAGTATACAATCAGCGGACGAAGATTCAGAACTAGCATTTGACAGTTGGCAACAAGGCTCATATGAGAGATTCTCAAGAAGATGTGCAACTATCAGGGAAACTAGATGCATTGGAACCGAGGTCATAGAACACCCAATATATGATGGTACCTCACCACTTGACATTTTTCTTCTCAGCATGGAAGAAAAGGTAGTGGAGGATCAAAGGATATCAATACTGGATTTATCCCTCCAGAAAACCCCTGTCATATGGTGTACCAATCACAAAGCCTTACTAAAAAATTGGGATGATGTGAAGCAAGCTATCAATTATATATTTCAAGATAAGGAGTAGCTAGAATAAGATATGCAGATGGATTTCCAAGTTGCACAACTATTCAATGAAGAGTCTGATCCTAAAGCACATATTGAACAATGCATGACACAGTGGCAAGTTGCAGAAATACCATCTCGCTTCTGAATTCAGGTATTTCCCCACTCACTAGGTCCAATCCCGAAAGCTTGGTTCATTCATGAAGAAACCAGAAGACAGACCAGTGACTAGAAACCATTGGCAGATCACTTTTGCAAGGACTTCTCGTTTACAAGTAAGTACCCTAAGCTTGAACTAGTCCTGCAAAGAATAAAGAATTCCTTTTTACAGACAATAGTAAATAGAAACCAGACCTAGTAGTATGTGTAAAGCATACTGGATAACTTTAGACTAATGTTCACCTAAACTTGGACAAGATACCTATAGAATGCTATAATATTGAGAGGGATTTAGAAAGCCCAGATGATTTATAATAATTAAGAAATTTAGCCATTAAAGAAAAAGAAGGGAGCATAGAAATCCATAACATCATACCCAATCAGATTGATATTTATTATAATCACCCATTGAAGTTGCGCAAAGTCAATATAGGGACCACATATAAACCTAAAATATCTATGGTGGGAGATTATTTGGATGAGAAAAGTAGTCAAGAAATATAGAGCTTGTTGCGGGAATATGAGGATTTGTTCCCAAAGACATTTTTAGAGTTAAAAGGGATTAAAGGAGTTATGGGAGAGATGAAAATTGAACTAAAACTAGGATCAAAGCTTGTTAGGCATAGAACATACTGCCTTAACCCTAGAGTCAAAGAGAAGGTTAAGAGGGAAATAGACAAGATGCTGGAAGCTGGACTTATTTTTGCAGTAGAAGAAGCGGAATGGGTCAGCCCAATAGTCATCCAGAGCAAGAAAGGTACAAAGGATATTAGGGTCTGTGTAGACTATAGAATCCTTAACTCTTCCTGTGTGCATGACCCTTTTCCAACACCTTTTACTGATGAGGTGCTAGAAGAGGTTGTGGGGAAAGAGTCTTACTCATTTACAGATGGATTTTCGAGGTATCACCAAGTAAGGATTGTTGAAGAGGAAAAAAATAAGACCACATTCATAACATAATGGGGATCATTTTCATATAATGTAATGCCATTCGGCCTAAAGAATGCCCTTGCAGTTTTCTCCAGGATTGTAATAGCATATTTCCGAGAATTTATTCACAAGTTTATATAATTTTATATGGATGATTGGATGGTATACAATTTGCTCAAATAACATGTAGTGATACTACATCTGATGTTTGACAAATGTAGGGAATTGTATATATCGTTGAACCTCTGAAAGTGTATCTTATGTGTACCACATGGAAATTTGTTGGGCCACATAGTATGCCGAGAGGGAGTATTGGTAGACCCATCCAAATTTGTGGTTATTGTGAACATGCTGCTACCTATGAGTGCTAAACAGTTGTTCTCCATGCTGGGGTACACAGGGTACGATAGCAGGTTCATCAGAAGATATGAAAATATTATTGCATTGCTAGAAAATCTACTAAAGAATGCCAAAGTGTTCCAATGGACCCTAGAATGTGATAAAGTGTTCGAGACACTAAAGGAAAAGCTCAACACATCACCTATTCTGATATTTCCAAATTGGGAAAATGAATCTCACGTCCATGTAGATGCTTCAGGTATTGCCTTGGGAGCTATCTTAGCGCAACCAAGATATGGAGCCATGGATCATCCTATATATTTTGGGAGCAGGAAGTTGTCACAGGCTGAGCGCAACTATACAATGACAGAAAGGGAGGGTTTAGCTATGATTTATGCTTTGTAGAAATTTAGACATTATTTGTTAGGTTCTTATTTTAAGTTCTTTATAGATCATTCTGCATTAAAATATCTAGTTAAAAAACCTGTGTTGGAAGGGCTAATTTGTAGATGGTTTCTTCTGTTTTAGGATTTTTCTTTTGAAGTGATCATTAAGCATGGAATATGTAATGTAGGGCCTGATCACTTGTCTAGATTAGAGTCAGGGGAAAGTGGTGGAGCTGTTGATGATCATCTCTCAGATGCAGACTTGTTCCGGGTTGAGGCTATACCAGAGTACCTAGAAGACATAGCAGTCTTATTAAGTACAAGAGTCTTCCTAGAAACATATTCCACAACCCATAAACGCCATATGGTGGTTAGAGTAGAAAACTATCAGTTCATTGTAGGGAAATTCTATAAATTGGGACTATATAGTATCCTCAGGAGATGTGTCTTGGACCACAAAAGATAGGATATTCTGTGGGAGTGCCACAATGGAGTTGCAGGAGGTCATGTGGGAGGAAAGTCCATTGCGCGGAAAGTCCTCCAAGTAAGAATATGGTAGGACATGCTCTTCAAGGATGCAAAGACATATGCTATAACATGTGATGTTTGTCAAAGAGTGGGTAAGCCATCATGATGAGACGAATTGCCACTTTAACCAGTTCGAGATTTACAATCATTTGATAAGTGGGTTGTTGACTTCATTCGACCGATTAACCCCATAGCTAAGAATTCAAAGGATAGGTACATTATTACTGAAACTGAATACCTTACACGTTGGGCTGAGGTAGAAGTTGTTAAGGATTGTTTGACTAACACCATTGCTAGGTTCATTTTTGAAAATATTATCACTCGATTTGGATGTCCTAGGATTCTGACCAGCGATCAGGGAGCTCATTTTATCAATATTACCATAGCAAATCTTATAGCAAAATTCTTTATCCAACATCATAAAAGTAGACCCTACCACCTGCAAGCCAATGGAACAGTAGAGGCGTTTAACAATATTCTGGAGAGAGGGTTAACAAAGGTTTGTTGCACAAACAGGGAATATTGGGATGACAGAGTTCTGACAGTACTATGGGCTTACAGGACAACCCCAAAAAAACTCCACAAGTACACTCCATTTCTGCTATTTTATGGGAAACAGGTTGTGGTGCCTGCATAATTCATTACTCCAAGTTTGTACATTTCACAAACCACACACATGTCGGAGGAAGATTCAATTGCGCAGAGACTCATGGAGTTACAAGAACTTGAAGAGACCAGGTTTTTAGCAGACTTCCATCAGTCAGTTGAGAAAGCAAGGCAGAAAGCTTGGCATGACAGACACATTAAGACTAAAGTATTTGTGCAAGGAGACAAGGTTCTACTCTATGACAGTCGGTATCAGAAGTATCCAGGAAATTTGCGCATGCATTGGTTGGGACCATTTATAGTTGTGGAGATCTGACATTCTAGAGCAGTCAGACTTGTGCAAATGGATGGTATGTTGTGGCCAGGATGGGTGAATGGCACTCGTATGAAACCCTATTGTTACACATAAAAAATACTCACTTTGATAGTGTCGCAAGTGTCGTCATTACAAAGGTCGCAAGTGTCGCATTTTTCTCATAAGGTCGCAAGTGTCGCATGTTGCTCACAAGTGTCGCAAGTGTCAAAGAAAGCATGCTGCCATAATGCCTATGTCGTACCTATAACGACATGAGAAGGACACTTGAAACACCTCAAACATTTGATTTGGAAGAGGAGAAATGAGTCAGCAGGCTTGCAAACCTTTTTCCATCTAAAAGCACCTCACAAATTGAGTTTTTGGAGGGGAGCGCT
>SNQJ01S0095386.1:11147-38313 GCA_010110895.2 Picea sitchensis | reverse complement strand
CGGTTTATGTTCTTTCCTTCATATAATCTAGTTAGGGCCTCAAACATTTCTTTTGGAGTCTTCTTTGAAGACACTTGAGGAATCAAGTGATCTTTGATAGAATCCGCAATGATTCTTTTGACCCTAATTATGTCCTTTTGGTGTTTTGCTTTATCTGCAGCATCGGTGGGTTATGGTACTACTTCTTTGATGAATCTTGCTAGGTCATTCTCTTCAAGAATGAATCCAATCCTATACTTCCAGGCACGGAAGTTTTCCACACCTTCTAGCTTGTCAACAAGCTTAGTGCTTGCAGACATCTTTTACCTGGAGCTAGGAAAATAACCAAAAAACAAAAAATGCTCAGAATTGAATTTTGAACTTACCAAGAGGTGCGCTTGGCTGAGGCGAGTAGTCTGGTGTGTTTAGATTTCAGAAAATCCAACTTTTACCCCTCCAAACTTGGTCTGTGGATTTCTGGACTGGTGCTTATGGTTTTTCGGTACTTCTGGTTTTCCGGTTTTCTGGTACTTTGTGAAAACTAGGGTTTCACTTTCCGAGAGATCTAGCCACTGAAAAGTTGCGCTGAGGATGCCAAAGTGATCCTTGAGGAAGGGCGTACTTTTCTAGATGGTTTTGGGGCTGAAATTCTTCTTCAATAAAAAGCCCTAATTTGCATGTACGGCAACAGTGACGTTTTTCTCTTTTTCTTGTGAAAGATGCTCTCTTCAGCTTAGCCCTAATACCATGTTAAGGTTTAAGATATTATTAGGTTTCTTTTCAATTCACTAGATAACCATAGCATAGATAGGATCACTGAGAAATACACATTCACAAGAGACACATCATTTATCCTGGAAAACCCTCATGGGGGAGAAAACCAAGCAAAAACTTCCTTAATATAGATAGTCAATACAATGCCAAGTGATAACTCAAACAATACAGAAAGTCCTCTCCCAAGAATGAGCCTCTCTCTCTCTTCCTTCTTCTCCAACTATAGCTCCAAACTTGCGCTCTGATGAACAAGTGAGTGTGTGTCCAAATGAGACGCTAGCCTCTCTTATTTATACAATCTGGCAGGTGTGAACGGAAGTGTCTTTTCATTGGCAGGGCCAACTTCTCATTATGGGTGGTTATAACCACCTTTAATTAATCTGGGGGTCGACTTCTCATTCTGCCTATTACAATTAGGGTTTGACCAATCCGCAAAAGGAGATTTGGTCATTTACAATATCCGACATGATCAATCCGCAAAAGGGGATTGATCTAATGAATAATACATCAATAATAATAGAATACTCTTTGCAGTTACAATAGTTCAACAAGACAAAGGGTTCACGAGCACACAGCCCAGACGCAATTGCGAAGTTGTTTTGGTAGCACAAAAGAAGCACGGAACAATGTGACAACTTGCACAAAAATTCATCGTAGGTGAGTGGTCAAAAGCATTGTCCAGCAGCGAATAGA
Source organism: Picea sitchensis (assembly GCA_010110895.2). NCBI lineage: Eukaryota > Viridiplantae > Streptophyta > Pinopsida > Pinales > Pinaceae > Picea > Picea sitchensis. Next base: position 36,867 of record SNQJ01S0095386.1, on the reverse strand, counting down.
AATAAACCATGGACGCCAAGCATATGCTGCACATAGATGCACAAATGGGTCAAGAAGTAAGCCGGAAGTTGTGAGTTCAAGAATGTCATGCCGTAGCAAACTAATAACAAATCTCATTCTAGAGTGCGAGTAGCACACAGGTAGCATAGAGACAAGAACAATGCACCAAACGTTGGGCGCAAGTCACAAAGCAATAACAAAAGAGACGCAACAAGCACATAATCCACACGCATACGCAAATTGAGTGCACAACAGATTCAAACAAGTCGCAAAAATCCTATAATTGCAAACAAATCAAGCACTGTAAGCCTAAATTTTTCACTAAAGCATTGCAATAGCATATCATCCAAAGTACATTTTCTTGTTTTCAAAGAAAAACATTTATTATTTGGGTGTAAGATTGGCAAACAAAATTTCACTTCATTTGTTGTGTCAAACTGGAGTTACAATGATAGCATTGTGTATGACCAAACACAAACAACAATTAAAGTTAGGTGTTAAAGTAAATATTAGTTTATAATGGTCAATTAGATATTAGACTTAGGCATTAATAAAGTCAATATGACTTTGGGTTATTTTATGTTTTTATGTCTTATATCGCTTTATTTTGTTTCTCGATCTATCCCACATTCGTAAAGTGGATTGACTCCACTTGCTTGTAATCCTATATAAGAAAACTCTAGACAATACAGATAACTCTTTCGAGTTATCTTCGTTTCTTTATATGCTCGATTTCCGTAATATTGTATCAGAACTCAGCTAGAGCCACGAAGTTTGTAAGGGCGTGAAGACCTAGGGACTGTTGCAAGTAGAGACGGATCTAGTGATCGCTAGCATACCACATCGAAGAGTCAAAAGGGTTTAACTGAAACTAGGTATTGTTTTGCTTTTTTAATTCTGAAGCAAGGTAAATTTTTTAAAATTGGAACTTCCTTTTCAGCCACCATACAACAATTTTCAACCATTGTTTTCAGCTGCCATTCCCAGCCATTGTACAAAACGATCATACAATATAGTTGTACAGAATTGCTCAGAAAAGTGTTGTTAAAATCAGCCTAGATTAATCGTATTTCTCAGTTTTCTTGACAATATAAATGAATTGGAAGCAAATTGAAGTTGTTGTTTTCCTATATTGTTGCCCAATTTGCAAATCTGGAAGTTTTAGCTGCTAATTTATTATTTTTCAGCAGATCCAAGGAGAAATTGACTGTTTTGGTGCTATTTATTAATAGATCTAAGTGATTTTTGAGCTAGTGGTGAGCATATTTGCCTAGATCTACATGTTTTTCAGCTGGTTGAGAGCAGATCTGAATCTTATTGGGCTAGTGATGAGCAGATTTACCTAGATCTGCATGTTTTTGAGCTGTTTGTGGGCAGATTTATAATAAATCTACAATTTTTTCATAATATTACTTTGTTCTTGGGTTATTTTTAACCTTCACCTATGGCATCTTTACCCAACATCATGTTGGAAGGGAGTCAGAGATTCATACGCAAGAACTACAACACATGGAAGCAGCAGAAGCTGACCATTTTGTAGTACAAGTGTCTGGCGGATATTGTCCTTGGTAAACTTACTCGGCTTACAATTGCAAGTAAAGACCAGGATAAGTTTGATGAGAAAGACAAAGAAGTTGTGATGCTCATTAAGTTGTCCGTGACAGATGAGATGCTTCTAGAGGTCCAAACAAGTAAGACTTCCTCAACGATCTGGAAACATTTGAAAGATTTGTACGAGACATCGAACAAGGGCAGAGCCTTCTTCCTGAAGAACATATTGTTTTCGATGATGAAGGATGAGCATGCATCCCTCTAGGAGCATTTGCTCAAGATCAAAGATATCCAAGAACAGTTGATGGCCATTGGTCGAAAGATGGAGGAGGAAGACATGGTGGTAATCACACTGAAAAGTTTACCACATGCTTATGAGCACTTTATTGAGACCCTAAACATCACTTCTACAAATGTTGACATTAAGTCTGATCATTGATGAGCTTTGCAATAAATTCTTACAGCAGGATATATGGAAGAAAAAGTTCCGTAGTAGCAATGAGACAGAGGGTTTTGAGCAAGCCTTTGTTGCCAAATTAAAGGGCAGAGGCAAATGGGCCAAGAAGAAAGGGCAGGGCAGCGGTGAGGATGTCAGCAAGGATCATAAAACCATCAAATGCCACCACTGTGGCAAGGAGGGCCATATGAAGAAGCACTACAGAAACAGATTGGCCGAACAAAAAACCAACCAGGGAGGCCCTCAACAGCAGGCTCATGTCACAGAGCATATAGAGGAGTTAGCCTTTTATGCCTTTATAGCCACGACACAAGCAGATCAGCCCAAGTCATCTGCTTGGTTCATCAATTCAGGTGCATCGTGTCATTTCACCAACAGGAAAGACCGGTTCACAAAGTACATGCCTTGTTCTTCCAAGGATTCAGTGATGGGGAGGAGTATACAGTCATTCACAAAGGAAATGTGCAGATTTCCTTTGGAGGAAAAATGTTAATCTTCCTCGATGTACAATGATCAAGGGACGATCATTGAGAGGAAAGAGAAAACAAAAACCAAAAAAGATCAATTTTGCTCTAATGGCCAATGTTCAGGAAACCTATGAGCCACAATTGTTTGAGGAGGCGAAAGGGAGACCTAAATGGGAAAAGTCCATGACAATCGAACATGAGTTTGATGAAAAATCAAACTTGGGACCTCACAGCTCTTCCACTAAGGAAGAAACCCATTGGCTACAAATGGGTGTACAAGGTCAAGTACAAGGCAGATGGTACACTTGACAAGTACAAAGTATAGTTGATTGCAAAATAGTTCTCTCAACGAGAAGGCATTGACTGTGACGAGACCTTTGCTCCTACAGCAAAGATGAACACCATCCGACTCGGTCTAGCCATGGCAACACAGTTTCCCTGGAAGGTTCATCAGATGGATGTGAAGAGTGCCATCCTCAATCAAGATTTGCAGAAAGAGGTCTACATGTATCAACCATAGGGTTTTCAAGTTTCAGGGAAGGAGCATCTGGTCTGCAGAATGAAGAAGGCTCTATATGATCTAAAGTAGGCACACAGCATGCTACATCAAGATTGATAGATACTTGGATGAACAAGAGTTCCAGCGGAGTCCTTCATATTCCAATATGTATGTCAAAAGAGTTGGCAATGATATCATCCTTCTAGTTATATATGTAGATGATATCATTAGTACAACTAGCGAGGGAAGTGTTATAAAACAGATCAAGTCCAATATGAGCAAAATTTTTGACATGATTGATCTAGTCCTCTTACAGTACTATCTAGGTGTAGAGGTTTGGCAAAGAAGTAGCAGCATTTTTGCCTCACAAACAAAATATGCCAAGAGTTTTCTTAACAAGTTCAAAAGTTAGATTGCAAAATCTCATCATACACCTATGGAGAAAGGGCGAAAACTTTCAGCAAAGGTCGACTCTAAGGCAGTTAATGAGTCAGTATACATGCAACTAGTGAGTAGCTTGATATATCTCACAGCCACTAGACCTGATTTAAGTTTCATGATAGCGCCCAAGGTAGAACACTGGACTACAGCAAAGCAAGTGCTGAGATATGTGAAAGGAACACTTGACTTTGGCATTCAGTACAGGAGAAGCAAACACCCTCGACTATGTGGGTATAAAGATTTAGATTGGGTAGGTTCTGTCGATGATAGAAAATCCACTTCTAGATATGTTTTCAACCTTGGCATGGGTGCAGTCACATGGACCAGCAAGAAGCAACATGAAAATGCTTTGCATGTGGAGAGATGGGTCACTATGTAGGAAAATGTCCCAAGAAGAAGAAGAAACAGCAAGATGTTTCAGCAGCAACAGAAGAGGAGCTTGAGTTCGATACACAGTGTGCGAGAGAGTGTGCATTCATCGGTTCTTTGTCTGTTGTTACACCATCCAGCATCAGGTGGGGAGACAGAGTTGAGGATGACCTACTGACTCATAGTAGTGATTCAGAGGGAGCTCAGACTCAGGTTTCGAGTACACCATCTTCAGAGGTGGTGACTGGTCCACCCGGGACAGCTTCAATTTCAGAGTTGTCGAGACAGAGGGTTGGTGCGAGTGCTTCAAAGCATCGGAGATAGATGAAGAGGAGCGCCAGGGCACTGTTATCCACCAGTTTGCACTAGTTGAATTGTAGATGAGCCGCCAAAGACTGAGCAGACAGATGCTCAGAAGTCGGTGTTCAGAGTTTAGCCGGTCTTTCAAAAGACCACATTTTCTGCATTTCCATCATTGTAATAAATGACATATGAAATAAATGAGTATGAAATATTGTAAAAGGCTATTGGCCACCTAAGACCTAGGTACGAGCATGTACTCTAGAGTGTTTTTTTTCACTTGTTAATTATTTTTTGCCTGCCTTTGTGGGCGATTAATAATTTCTAAGTTTTTTCACTCAAAAGACTGACTCCAAAGTTGGAGTATGTGCTAGTGGTTAGGCCTTGGCATGGTATAACCAATGTCTAGTGTCCAAATGTATATGAGTTCATGCTAGGTCATTTTAATTGAGTCATATGGAAATTGCGGCTAGGCTTGATAGGTTTTTTTTTAATGTTTTACTGAAATTATAAAATTCCCGCAAAAATGGAATTTTTTAATTGTTAGTCAATGAGTTGTAAAAATATGGCATCAAACATTGTCAGATGCCATATTTATGCTCGTTTTCCAGTACAAAGTACCATGTAAACACCTATTTCCCTTATGTCACGCCAAAAAAGTGATTATCATCACTAAAAAATGAAATTTGCTCGAAATATACGGAAAAGGGGTAATTTAATTAAATCCCTATTTTTTAGGGAAACTAGGAAACATGTTGGAAACATGTTTTTTCCTTGTCCCCAGTTGACTAAAGGCTTGGGCGAGTTTAGGGAAGTGGTAGGCAACTTCAACTGGAGTGACTAGGCGTGGAGGAGATCCCAATGAAGGGACTCGACCCCACTTGCATAGATGGTGCACTTAGAAAGAGTGGTGCACATCCCAAGGAAACCACACCCAATCCCACTCCCACTCACACTCACTTCACCTCACATCACTCCCACTCACCCTCACTTCACTCCCTCTTACCCCTACTTCACTACCCTTCACCTCCCATCCACTCCACACATCTCCCACCTCACTAGTATGCCACTCCCCTTAACCTATGCGCCTCTCCTTCATGACTTGCACATATCCTTTGGAGTTGTCACCCACCGAGCAATAAAGCAAGTTCGCCCCTCTCCATTGTTGAGTTGGAGTTTTGGGAAGACGCTATACCTATATTGTATCATATTTTGCTATTTGAAGATTTAATAAAGACTTTGGAGATCAAGAATGTGTATTGTGCAAGTGTGTGGATGATCCTTGTCATGTGCTCAAATTTATGAGGTGATGTTGTTGTAATTACTTGTTTTTCTATTGTTAATATTGGCCTTTAAAGGGGTGTTGTCACCCGGTAGGAAAAGATCTTTTGAACTAGTTTGTTTTCTAGATCTTTTTCTCTTCTTACATAAGCGGTTAAAGATTTGCTTGCAAATTTTGCTTAATTACATGCTATCTAGATTTCATGTGTAGGGAGCTCCAGAATTTAACAATCTTTTTGCAAGTCTTTTGAAGCATACAGGATCTCATTGCTTGGAAAGGTGCCTGAGCTAGTTTGCATCTTTCACAATTCCAAGACTCGAAGACATAGTCCCTCCTCAATCCACCGAGAGACTCCATTGCCCAAGTTCTATTTCTTAAAGTTGTATCTTCCTCTCTTACTCAAATTCTCTTTAAAAAATTGGTTTCTTTGGGTTACTAGTTCACATGCAAGATAGTAGTTGATCTGTTAAAGATAAATCTGTTCTAATTCTTTGCATGCAGCTCTAAAAGATCAGATCTAAAGTATATTTAAGGAACTTTATCTTTTACCTCGATCTAGTCTAAATTTTGCCTTAGTTTAGCCTTTATTTCTTAGCATATTTGGAGGCTAGTAAAAGGCAAGTCTTTGTGTGCTTTCAAAGTTATAAATCTGCAATTTAAAGTGCTTTATTTGCTGATATTAAATCAGCCTAAAGACCCTAAAGAAGCTAGCTTTCTAGCTCTCACTCCTTAGTTATTTTCCCTTGTTTTAGCCTAGTTTAACTTAGTCAAATTTTGCAAATTTTTGAGTTGACAAAAGACACTTTCTCGAAGTGTTTTTGGCCATCTTTTGAGTTTAATAGCTTGTTGTTTTCAGACAGAAATAACAGGTACAAGAGGAGGCTCCGCCCATTTTTCGAAGTTTCAACCTCTTTCAGACCCCCCGGTGCTCCCGGAAGCCTTAGTTCATTTTTGTTACTTGAAAAGGCATTGTAAGCCTTGATCTCTCATTATAAAGATCAAGTGCCTCTAAAAAAGAAAATAGTTTAGAATTGTAATAAAGTTTGCGAGCCACAAAGCTCGTCTCTCATCGTTTCCCCTACCCCTGGGGGGAAACCGGTGTCTTTTTCCCTTTCTTGTTTTTCGGGGTTGTGTCCCGTTTCTTTTGCTTTCTTTAGCTTAACTTGCATAAAGAAGATAAAATAAACTCATCTCACTAAATCGAAGTCCTAAAATTAATTGCAAGTTTTAGGTTTGCTTTGATAGAACACTAATTGTTGGTTTCATTTTTGCAAGATATTGGAATAAACCCGAATTGTTCAACCATGTATGCAATTCCACTGCTACGCTCAAGTGGCTTTGGGGACCCAGAAATAGTTTGAGCAGTGCATGCTAGTATAATTAGGAAAATCTCTAAATTGTGTTATTCATCTAAGACCTCTACCCTGGGTGGAGTGTGTTAAGTCAAGGGGAAACTCTCCTCGTTGGACCTACGGCACACCCAGTCGGTAAGTCTCTAATATTGGCGAATAACGAACAAAGAGGCCACATTCACTTTGCACACGAAGAGTGGGGACCCCCGAATTCAATCCCCACTTCACGGTCTCAAACACTTTTTAATATTTCAAATCCCCTAACTAAAATCCTCAAGATAAAATTAACACGGCACATTCATCACATCGCAATTTGCTTTTATCTGGCATTGGTCTATCTCTATTTATTTATTGTCAGCTTATCTATTGATTTGGTGAATGATTAATGTTTATGGGTTTCACACAGGCTGAATCCTTTGATTAATTCATGCTGCTAATATTATCTTGTGTTTCAAATATAAACTCCTAGAATAGTTGTGTTTTTCAGTTTCAGTAGAGTAAAAGCCTTAGATTATTTTCATAGGGACTACCCCCCTTGGCTTCGCTAGGATTTGGCCTAGACGGAGGAGTTGAGGATCAGGTGACAGTACCTTGACTTGAAACTTGCCCCCAAGGACACACCAAGTGGATTGAAGATTTCTTCCACGTTACCCCAGGTGTGTATAAGGCAGCAACATTTTTAGCGTCGTTGTTGAGGATAAATCTTTCTATTCCCGGAACAAGACTTGATTTCCTTTTTGTTTTTACTTAGTTTTTTTATGCTTGTAGACTATCAGATCTAGACTCAATCATCTGGCGACTCCACTTAATTCCAATTTGACTAAGTATTCTACAAGGAGGAACTCAGAAGGCCTACTTAACTTCATTCCTGAACCTGAACAGATTTATCGAAGGAGGTTAGCCAAAGCCTGTTATCGTAGATTCCTTAGTCATTTAGGAACCAAGTCTATTTCTGATATCCACCTGCTCTTTGTTAATAAAAGTTTTTTTTTCAGAAATCGCTATATATGACCCTTGTGACTTCACTGCAATAAATAACTATCCACATGCTATCCCAAAAAAAGCTATTGAAAAATTACCTAGTTTCCAGGGAAATAATGTTGCGTCTGCCAAAATGCATATTAAGTCATTAATGAGATGTATCAACAAATGGTGTGCAGCACATGACTATGAGGATGTTAAAATGAAACTTTTTGTCGTCTCCTTAGAAGACGATGCCTCAGATTGGTATGAGGATATGCCCAACAACTCATTCAAAACGCTTAAAGATCTACTAGATGCCTTCACAAAAAAATGGGGGAAAAGAGAGATCATCGTCACCTATTGGCAGCCCTTAACACAATAAAAAAGAACGAGAATGAGACAATGGATGAATTTAACAGGAAATTCAATGAACTTGTCTCTAGCATGCATACAGATATCAAGCCTCCAAATGATGTTATTTTGATCTACTATGTCGAGGCTTTTGGTGGGGAAATGAGATACCATCTTAGAGATAAGGAGCCCACCAACCTCAAGGCAACTCAGGACATAGCAGTTAAGATTGATAAGAACATGCAGGCTCCAGGGAGGTCCAATCTTCCAAGATTCAGTAGGGGTAGTTCTTCTAGGCAGACAGAGGCGAAGGACAACGCTACGGCTGCAGCTCCAGAAAATAAACACCCTAATTTCGACCCCCTAAAGGTCGTTACTGAGATGGTTAAGAGAATGGAAGCAACCCATGCTACTCAGCTTAGTGCTCTACAAAATAGGCTGATAGCTATGGAAAGGTATCAAAACAACAGATTCCAACCCAAACCAAATAATGATAGGTGGCAAAGAAAAGGTCTTCCTCAAGACCAAAGGCCACCTAATCAGCGAGAGTCAAATATTTTGGTGAATGAAGAAGCACCACCCTTTTGTAGAGCCTGTGAATATTTTCACGAAGAATCTACCTGCCCAGTTTTTTGCCAGATAAATGAACAAGGCCTTCCTCCAGCAAACAACTTTGTAGGGAAACCCAGAAACTCCAACCACATCAACAACTTTGGTGAAGCTCACCCTTTGTCTATGGACTATTGGCTTCAGATGCAAAAAATAAGTGAGCAAACTAATCAAGTGGTTGAAGAATATGACAATGTCACTAAATTGTATGGTCATAAGCCCACAAATGAGCAGATTTTGGAAATGGCAAGGCAAAAAGGGACAGTCTACAAGAGGAAGGGGAAAGAAGGAACAAACAAGTCTCAACCTAACTTTCCAAAGGTAACTACTCCTACAAACACTCCAATTACTAATCTAACTGTTGATTTAGGTAGTTGGATTTCAAATGCAAAGGTCTTGGTTCCAGTGTCAGATCTCTTGAAGATCCCCTCACAGAAAGAAAAGCTTTTGCAAGCAATAAATCTTCCAAGTAATAAAGTTGTAACAAAAGATCAAGAAAAGGTTAAGGAACATCATGAAGATCCTCCAGTGGTTTTAACTAGCAGAGATACGACTAAGGAAGAAAATCCTCCTTTTTTTGTATCATTAGAAATAAATGATCAATGGTTACATAACTACATGTATGATTTAGGGGCTTCATCAAGCATCATCACCAAGGGAATTATGCAAAGTTTAGGCCTTAAAATCACAAGGCCTTATCAAAATGTGTGTGCCATGGACTCTAGAGAAATTGAAACTCATGGAATAATCATAGATCTCCCAGTCAAGCTAGCTTTCCATCCTGACTTTGCATTTAAAATGGATGTTCTTGTTATAGATGTGTCGGATGCATGGGGGATGCTTCTATCTAGAAAATGGGGAGCTCATATGGGTGGCTGCTTAAATATGGACTTAACCTTTGCAACTCTTCCATACCCTCCTCCCTCAACTGAGAATTTCAGACTCTTTAGGGAAACAGAAAGGAAATATCATATTGAAGATCCTAAAGAGCCTTTTAATGAGTTTTTATGCCAAGTGTCTGACATGGGTAACTTTTCCATATGTTCTAACTTCCTAGCACCAGCTCAAGAAAAATTCAAAGATGAAAAAGCAAGTAATAAAGCTTGGAAGATGAATTTTGATGGAACCCACTCAAGATCGGGCAAAGGGGCAGGAATTGTGTTAAAATATCCAACTGGGAAAACTTATAATTTTGCATTCAGACTTGAGTTTGATGCAACGAACAATGTGGCCAAGTATGAGGCACTTTTGCTAGGCTTGGAAATTGCTAAGGACATGGGTATCAAGATTCTAAATATAAAGGGTGATTCAGACCTAGTAATTCTCCAAGTAAAAAATAAATATGAATGCAAAAGTGAGAGGCTAAGAAGATATAGAAATGTTATTCGGGATACCATAGAGTTCTTGATGCTATGGATCTCATTGCTATCCCTAGAGATCAAAACAATTTCACTGATAGTCTAGCTATAGCAACTTCTACCCTCCAGCCCTCAGAAGATCTAATAAAAGGAAAAGGAAAGTTGGAGATAATTTTTAGGCCATCTGTCCCAGACAATATTGATCATTGGCAAGTTTTCAAAGATGATGAACAAGTTCTAAGGTTCATCCACAATGTCAAGGAATTCTCAGGTTTCAATGTCAGTTACAAAGAGGAGGGTAAAGAGTATGTTGAGGAGGATAATCCAATTCCCAGAGGAACAGTTGCCTTAGAAAATATTTTTGACGGGCATGATATGTATAAAAAGAAAAAAGAAGTAATAAAGCCTGGCAATTATATTGAAATCAACATTGGGACAGAGGAAGTCCCAAGGTTTATAAAAATTGGAAAAGGAACCTCAGAAAAAGAAAGAAAGGAATTGATAAGCTTAGTCCAAGAGTATAGGGATGTATTTGCTTTCACATATGATGAGCTCGAAGCATATAAAGAGGATGTGTTTCAACATACTATCCCCCTCAAGGATGATACAAAACCTTTCAGACAAAAACTTAGGCGAATAAATCCTAAGTTAGCACCTTTAGTTCAAGCTGAGCTTAAAAAAATGTTGGATGTTGGCATCATTGCTCCAACAAGACATTCCTCATGGTGCTCCAACTTAGTTGTTGTTAGAAAAAAGAATGGGGGGACAAGATTATGCATTGATTTCAGAAATTTAAATCTAGCATGCATCAAAGAGAATTACCCCCTACCCAACATGGAGACCCTGCTTCAAAGGGTAACTGGTTCTAAGATTATGTCCACATTGGATGGCTTCTCCAGTTATAACCAAGTGTTAGTGAGGAAGGAAGATCAAAACAAAACTACCTTCACCACACCTTGGGGCACTTTTGAATACCTAAGGATGCCTTTCGGCCTACTAAATGCAGGTGCCACTTTTCAAAGAGCCATGGATTTTGCCTTCCATGAATTAATGGGCAAAGTCATTGAAATCTACCACGATGACTTAACAGTTTTTTCAAAATAAAGGTCAGATCACATAAGTCATCTTAGGCAGGTGTTTGAAAGGTGTCAAAAGTATGGCATCTCCTTGAATCCAGCTAAGTCTATTTTGGGTGTCAACAAAGGCAAGTTGCTAGGTCACATTATAGCAAAAGATGGGGTAAAGATGGATCCTGAAAGGGTCGAAGCCATAAAGAAAGTTCCTTTACCCCCAACCAAGAAAGCCCTTCAATCTTTTCTTGGACAGATAAACTTTGTCAAACGGTTCATACCAAACTTGGTTGAGATGATGAAACCACTCCTTAAATTATTAAAAAAAGATGCTAAATATGAGTGGACAGATGAAGGAAGGAATGCTTTCAAAAGTATTAAGGATGCAATTAGCAAGTCTCTTATGCTAATTAGTCCAAATTATTTAAAAGATTTCAAATCTTTTCCTTTGCTTCAAAAGACATGATTGCAGGGGTCTTGCTCCAGAAAAATGAAGAGGGTCAGGAGCAACCCATTGCTTTTATGAGTAAGGCATTACAAAATTTGGAGCTTAACTATACTAGTATGGAAAAGCAAGCGTATGCCTTAGTTAAATCTCTCAAGCATTTCCAAGTCTATATAGGATACTCAAAAGTTGTGGGGCATGTCCCTCACTCAGCAGTAAAAGATATCCTTGGGCAACAGGATTACTTGGGAGTTAGAGGAAAGTGGGTCTCCAAGATTCAAGAATATGACTTAGAGATTAAACCCACTAAGTTGATTAAAGCTCAAGGGTTGGCTCAAATTCTCACTAAAGGAAATGAACAAGTGTTGGACCTGGTCTGCCAAAACATTCAATCTAGGCCAGCATTGTCATCTGAGCTTCAGAAATTAGAACAACACCAATGGTATTTAGATATCATCTACTTTCTTTCAAACCTCACTTGCCCAAGTCATTTGATTGGTCATAAGAGAAGGGCTTTAAGGTTGAAAGCAACCAAGTATTGTATCATTCAAGACGGCTTGGGGTTGAAGAACCCTGATGGAGTGATACTAAGGTGTGTTATGAGATAGAGTCCAAGAGACTTTTGGTTGACTTCCATTCAAGATTTTGTGGTGGAAACTTTGCGGCCAAAACTACTGCCCACAAAATCCTCAAAGCAGGTTACTATTGGCCGACCATTTTTTCAGATGTTCATAACGTGGTCAGGGGTTGTCAACAATGTCAGTTATTCACCGGGAAGCAGAAGCTAGCAGCCTTGCCTCTTCAGCCTGTACTGGTCGAAGCCCCTTTTCAACAGTGGGGGCTTGATGTCATAGGTCAATTTAAGGATAATTCAAGTAATGGTTACACTTGGATAATTACAGCAACTGATTATTTTACTAAGTGGGTAGGAGCAATACCCACTAAGTCAGCAACTGACAAAGTGGTCATGGATTTCCTTGAAGATAGGATAATCACTCGGTTCGGTGTACCTGCCAAGATTACAACCGATAATGCCAAGGCCTCCAGTTTGATAGAGTTGTCTTCTTTCTGTTTTAAGTATGGCATTGTCTTGTCCCACTCTTCAAACTATTATCCCTACGGTAATGGTCTTGTTGAATCTAGCAATAAGAACTTAATGAATATTCTTAAGAAAACAGTGGGGGATAATAAGAGGTCATGGGACAACAAGATTAAGTTTGCATTATGGGCGAATAGAATCACCAAAAAGAGTTCCACAAAGAAGAGTCCTTTTGAGCTTGTCTACGGGCTCGAAGTTACTTTACCAGTTCACTTAAAGCTTCCAGTGTATCAGTTTGTTCAGAAATATGGTCTGGATGAGAACTTCCAACAGAGCATAATTGATCAGTTGGTTGAGTTAGCTGAGATTAGAAGGAAAGCATTGGATCAGAGTATAAAGAATCTGGACAAGGTAAAGAAAACTTTTGATAAGTCTTCACGGCAGAGAGTTTTTCAGTAAGGGACACAGTTCTTCTTTGGGATAAAAGAAGGGAAAAGCCAGGGAATCATGGAAAGTTTGACAGTTTATGGACAGGTCCATACATCATACAGGGTACAGCTGGCAAGATTTCTTTTTTTCTCAGCAGGTTGGATGGTGAGAAGTTGGCCCTTCGAGTCAACGGCCAACTTCTCAAGCTTTTCTTCAGCAAGAACATTTGATGCCCATGGGGGCATCTTCTGTATCATACTCTCTAACCATTATCCTTTGTACATTATGCTTTGTATTTCTGTACATTATTTATTGTTTTCTGTACTATATTCACATGAATATTAAATGCTTTGTTTTATTATATGTACTTGCATATTATCATTGCAAATTGTGTTCATTGTTAGTTTTATATGGATATGATTGTTGACGACGCGTCAATGATGCAGGTCGCTTGATTCTTGATTCTCGCATGGTCTCCTTCAAATGTAAAGATCAACCACACATCCCCATATGGAGCCAATGTTATCCACCAAATTGCACTAGCTGAATTGTAGATGAGCCGCTAAAGACTGAGCAGACAGATGCTCAAAAGTCTGAGTTAAGAGTTCAGTCGATCTTTCAAAAGACCACCTCTCTTCCGCATTTCCATCATTTTAATAAATGACTTGAGTATGAAATATTGTAAAAGGCTATTGGCCACCTCAGACCTAGGTACGAGCATGTACTCTAGAGTGTTTTTTTTCACTTGTTAATTATTTTTTGCCTGCCTTTGTGGGCGATTAATAATTTCTAAGTTTTTCACTCAAGAGACTAACTCCAAAGATGGAGTATGTGCTGGTGGTTAGGCCTTGGCATGGTATAACCAATGTCTAGTGTCCAAATGTATATGAGTTCATGCTAGGTCATTTTAATTGAGTCATATGGAAATTGCGGCTAGGTTTGATAGGTTTTTTTTAAATGTTTTAGTGAAATAATAAAATTCCCGCAAAAATGGAATTTTTTAATTATTAGTCAATAAGTTGTAAAAATATGGCATCAAACATTGTCAGATGCCATATTTATGCTCGTTTTCCAGTACAGAGTACCATATAAACCCCTATTTCCCTTATGTCGAGACAAAAAAGTGATTATTATCACTAAAAAATGAAATTTGCTTGAAAAATACGGAAAAGGGGTAATTTAATTAAATCCCTATTTTTTAGGGAAACTGGAAAACATGTTGGAAACATGTTTTTTCCTTGTCCCCAGTTGACTAAAGGCTTGGGCGAGTTTAGGGAAGTGGTAGGCCACTTCAACTGGAGTGACTAGGCTTGGAGGAGATCCCAATGAAGGGACTCGACGCCACTTGCATAGATAACGCACTTAGGAAGAGTGGCGCACATCCCAAGGCAGCCACATGCACTCCCACTCCCACTCCCACTCACTTCACCTCACATCACTCCCACTCACCCTCACTTCACTCCCTCTTACCCCTACTTCACTACCCTTCACCTCCCATCCACTCCCCACATCTCCCACCTCACTAGTGTGCCACTCCCCTTAACCTATCTGACTCTCCTCCATGACTTGCGCATCTCCTTTGGAGTTGTCACCCACCAAGCTATAAAGCAAGGTCGACCCCTCTCCATTGTTGAGTTGGAGTTTTGGTAAGATGTTATACCTATATTGTATCATATTTTGCTATTTGAAGATTTAATAAAGACTTTGGAGATCAAGAATGTGTATTGTGCAAGTGTGTGGATGATCATTGTCATGTGCTCAAATTTATAAGGTGATGTTGTTGTAACTACTTGTTTTTCTATTGTTAATATTGACCTTTGAAGGGGTGTTGTCACCCGGTAGGAAAAGATCTTTTGAACTAGTTTGTTTTCTAGATCATTTTGTCTTCTTACATAAGCGGTTAAAGATTTGCTTGCAAATTTTGCTTAATTACATGCTATCTAGAATTCATGTGTAGGGAGCTCCAGAATTTAACAATCTCTTTGCAATTCTTTTGAAGCATACAGGATCTCATTGCTTGGAAAGGTGGATGAGCTAGTTTGCATCTTTCACAATTCCAAGACTCGAAGACATAGTCCCTCCTCAATCCACCGAGAGACTCCATTGATCAAGTCCTATTTCTTC
Organism: Picea sitchensis; assembly: GCA_010110895.2. Lineage (NCBI taxonomy): Eukaryota > Viridiplantae > Streptophyta > Pinopsida > Pinales > Pinaceae > Picea > Picea sitchensis. The sequence goes on along the minus strand of SNQJ01S0095386.1, from coordinate 21,761 downwards.
AAGTTGTATCTTCCTCTCTTACTCAAATTCTCTTTAAAAATTTGGTTTCTTTGGGTTACTAGTTTGTATGCAAGATAGTAGTTGATATGTTGAAGATAAATCTGTTCTAATTCTCTGCATGCACCTCTAAAAGATCAGATTTAAAGTATATTTAAGGAACTTTATCTTTTACCTAGATCTAGTGTAAATTTTGCCATAGTTTAGCCTTTATTTATTTAGCATATTTGGAGGCTAGTAAAGGAAAGTCTTTGTGTGCTTTCAAAGTTATAAATCTACAATTTAAAGTGCTTTATTTGCTGATATTAAATCAGCCTAAAGACCCTAAGGAGGCTAGCTTTCTAGCTCTCACTCCTTAGTTATTTTCCCTTGTTTTAGCCTAGTTTAACTTAGTCAAATTTTGCAATTTTTTGAGTTGACAAAAGACACTTCCCAAAGTGTTTTTAGCCATCTTTTGAGCTTAAAAGCTTGCTGTTTTCACGCAGAAATAACAGGTACAAGAGGAGGCTCCGCCCATTCTTCGAAGTTTCAACCTCTTTCAGACTCCCCGGTGCTCCCGGGAGCCTTTTAGTTCATTTATGTTACTTGAAAAGACATTGTAAGCCTTGATCTCTCATTATAAAGATCAAGTGCCTCTAAAAAAGAAAGTAGTTTAGAATTGTAATAAAGTTTGTGAGCCACAAAGCTCGTCTCTTCTCGTTTCCCCTGCCCCTGGGGGGAAACCGATGTCTTTTTCCCTTTCTTGTTTTTCGGGGTTGTGTCCCGTTTCTTTTGCTTTCTTTAGCTTTACTTGCATAAAGAAGATAAAATAAACTCATCTCACGAAATCGAAGTCCTAAAATTAATTGCAAGTTTTAGGTCTGCTTTGATAGAACACTAATTGCTAGTTTCATTTTTGCAAGATATTGGAATAAACCCGAATTACTCAACCACGTATGCAATTCCACTGCTACGCTCAAATGGCTTTGGGGACCCAGAAATGGTTTGAGCAGTGCATGCTAGTATAATTAGGAAAATCTCTAAGTTGTGTTATTCATCTAAGACCTCTACCCTAGGTGGAGTGTGTTAAGTTAAGGGGAAACTCTCCTCGTTGGACCTACGGAACACCCAGTCGGTAAGTCTCCAAGATTGGCGAATAACGAACAAAGAGGCCACATTCACTTTGCACACGAAGAGTGGGGACCCCTGGCTTCAATCCCCAGCTTATCTATTGATTTGGTGAATGATTAATGTTTATGGGTTTTACACAGGTTGTATCCTTTGATTAATTCATTTTGCTAATATTATCTTGTGTTTCAAATATAAACTCCTAGAATAGTTGTGCTTTTCAGTTTCAGTAGAGTAAAACCCTTAGATTATTTTTCATAGGGACTACCCCCCTTGGCTTCGCTAGGAGTTAGCCTAGACGGAGGAGTTGAGGATCAGGTGACAGCACCTTGACTCGAAACTTGCCCCCAACGACACACCTAGTGGATTGAAGATTTCTTCCATTACCCCAGGTGTGTATAAGGTGGCAACAAGCACCACAGAGGCTTTAGCCTCACTTGGCTACAGAGACCGGCAGATCAGGTTCTGGATCCACTTCAGGTAGAAGCTACTTGGCGAGAGGCCAAGTTGAGGATCTTGGTGAGATGTCGAGATCCAGGTACTCTTGGTGAGATACCAGGAGGGGGAGACTCTTGGTGAGATGCCAAGAGAGTGACACTTGGTGAGATGCCAAGAGTAGTGACCGTTGGCAAGATGTCAGGAGGTAGATATCCTTGGTGGGAGACCAAGGTGGAGATCTTTGGTTTAATACCAAGATCTAGGTGATCTTGGATGGGTGGAGAGACACTTCCATCTATAGATCACACAGATTGAGCAGATCTGTGACAGAGACTACTTTCATTGATCAAGGTACATCCACAGTCACCGAGTATATGCCAGGAGGCAACCATGTCCACTATAGGGATGATATTGGTGGTGACGGGCACTTTCCTCGGTAAGAGGCAGTGTTGAGATTTGCGTATCTTGGAAAGTGGTCCCCATGTGTTTATGAGTCTCTAAACACAAAGAGGAAGACTATTACCCTTGTTACTTTACTTTATGATTCTAATTTCACTTTGACTTAGGAGATTTAAGTCAAAAGTGAAATATGTCACTTAAGTCATTAAAGCGACAATTAATTCACTTTGTGGGTGAATTAATAGACATAAAGCAAACTAAGGAAAGTGGGTTTCCTAAGTGAGATTTAGGGATTGAATCTCACCCATTGATTAGACTTGGCTAGATTGGATCTAGGCCATTGATCTTTTAGGGTTTGGCCAAAGGAGGTTAAAGGAGGGTATAGTGCATTTATGAGACTCATTCTTCACTTGAGAGGAGAGGAGAAGAGGAGGAGAGCTTGAGCGCATTTCTTGAGGAGAGGAGAGCGCACTTGTTTGAGGGTTTGAGGAGGAAGCCATTGCTTGGGTTGAGCTTGCATGGAGAGGTCTTCCATGGAGGATTGGTCATCCCCTTTGTGAGGTCGCATACTAGAAGAGGAAGGGCGCATATGCTAGAGGAGGCGTGCATCTTGTGGATAGGGCGCACATCTAGTTGTGGAAGGCTCTTCCTTCTTGTGATAGGCTCACTTATCTTGGAGAGGCTTACTCTAGAGTTGTAGAGGGAGCTAAAGTGAGTGAGGGTGCATGCACTCTGGTTGAGTGCGCATACATCTTGGAGGAGCGTGCATTTGCTTGAGGAGGGCGCATTTGCTTGAGGAGGGGCGCATTCTTGGAGGGAAGGCGCATCAAGCAAAGGGAGAGTGCTTTGGTGGGTTTTATCTTGTTGAGAGGAGGCGCACTTCATGGGAGATGGAGGGTGCTTGGCAAGGGAGAAACCATCATCTTATTGAGTTTTGCTAGAGGAGGGGGCGCACTTGAGGAGAGGGGTGCACCATCATCTTGTGGGAGGCTTTCTTGAGAGGAGGGAGCTACTACAAAGGCAAGGCAAGAGAAAAGGTCAAGCAAGAGCAAAGTCAAAGCAAAGGCATCAGGAAAAAGACAAAGGTAATCAAAGGAAGAAAGGCACACCAAGGCAAGGGGCACCTTACTTCACAAGGTTTGTGGGGAGGTCTTCAAGGAACTCCAAGGCATCCGAGAGTGGTTGCTATTGTACCAAGTTCCCTTGTATATGTTTCCTGTATTGTACATTTTGCTTTGAGGCCTTCTATATATATCTGCTCCAAACTGGTTTTCCCCATGGGGGTGTTTTTCCAAGGTCATGTTGACCAAAAACATGTGTCAATTTCATACATGCTTAGAAGTGTAGATGAGCATTTTAAAGTTAAAAGATCTAGAGGTAGTGTTATTTGTTTGATGTATATTGCATGTGCTAACATTGAGTAAAGAAAACACTTGCAAGGGCACCTCAAAAGGACACGTAACGATCAAAATATTGAGCTGAAATTTGGTGATTGTTTGATGTCCTAAAACAACAGCAAGGGATAGCCCCAAAGTTGAAACTTAGAGCCAAACTTAAGGTCAAAGACAAACCTTAGTTGGCAGCCTCATAGGACCTCAAAAAATCTACAATTAGGACATGGTGGACGAGATAATCATCACTTGGCTAGATGTGTCGATGCAAGAATGACCATAGCTTGTTTATGTAGATCACAAATACGGTGGGCAAGCGAAGGCACCCCTACTTCACCCCAACGATGCGCTTGAAGAAGGCTAACAACCCATGCTTTGTACAAAGGTGACCAAGAACAGCATGATAGAGGCACATAGTAGCAACAATCAGAATCTTTAAGATACCAATGTCTTTGAGCCTCTAGAACATAGCGTCCCTCAAAATTGAGTTAAAGGCTTTTCAAAAGTCTATGAAGCAAAAAAAGACTTTCATAGAGCAGTGTCTCACCTCCTCAAATAATGATCATAGGGTCAAGATATGATCCATAATTTGATACACTAATCTAAATAGTGCATATCCCCTACCCTAAAGGTCTCTCCTCTCAAGCTCCTCGAATAGCTTTGAGAACGTGTGTCCCACCATAATCCTCCTATAATTGTTTAGATCCACACTAGAATTTGATTTATGAATCTAGTGGATGGTATGGTGGGGCCTGTTGCCGCCTTATACACACCTGGTGAACGTGGAAGAAATCATCAATCCACTCGATGTGTCCTTGGTGGCAAGTGAGAGTTAAGATGTTGTCACCTAATCCTCAACTCCTCCGTCTAGGCCAACTCCTAGCGAAGCCAAGAGGGGCAGTCCCTAATAAAATAATCCAAGGCTTAAACTGAAATCTAAGCAACTAGTATTCTAGGAGTTTATTGCATTAACCAATATAAAGCAAATCTATTCTAAAGCATACACAGATCAATAAATCACCACAAGATACATAAAGATACTTGCATAAAAGGATACTTGAGACAATGTTAGATGCAAGTAAATTAAAGTTGCTTCAAAGTAAATGACTAAAATAAAGTGCTTGAAGCAAATGGCTTTGTAAATGTAGAATTGAGACCAGTGCCTTAAAAGTATCATGGGCAATGTAGATTGCATGTTTTATTAGGATTTATTGATGGTAGGTTAATGAGATAAATTTTATTGCATGAAAATAAAGCGTTTGACTAAACTAGATTTGGCCTCTCAAGAGGTTATCCCTTTAGCTCAAAGATTTGTTGAGAACTTGTCGAAACCCAATGGTTCCACCAACAAGCCCACTGGAGGTGTCGGATGTCCAACACGAAGGGGAACAAGCACGAGGTATTCAGTGAAACTTCGCACACTCCCCCTAGGCGGTTCTTAAAGCCAAGAAATAATTCTCTTTTGAGATTTTTCTATTAATCTATCACCGATGACCAGCCCAGCATGTATGAAACTTACTCCGAAAAGATCAAGGCAAGCTCGCAACTGGAAGGGTCAAGAACTGCACTGGGAACTGAGGGGAGTTTGTTATTTTAAACAAGAAATTGCATGAAATGAAATCTAATCTAGCAATTAGTGTTCTACTTTGCAAAAGGGAAAACTAATCTGGCAATTAAGATCTTACTTTCCAAATTGAAATCTAATCTATGTGATGATTTATTTTAACCTTATTGTTTATGTGAGATTGTAGTGCTTTGTGATGAATTGAAAAAATAATTTTAGCTTATCCTTAGTTGTGAAAATTGAATCTAAGCTAAAATTGCAAAATTGAGACAATCACCAAAAACATCGTTCCCCCTAGGGGGATGAAGAGTGAGAGTTTGTAGCCCCACTGATTCTATTAAAGAAATTACACAACTCTTTATTGGAGTGACTTGTGACCATTCATTAGGGGGGTCACAAGTCTTTACAATGTTTTACAAATGTTTATTGAAGAAAGGGGTGCTCCCGGGAGTCGTGGATGCCCCAAATCCGCCCAAAATGGTCAGAATTTCCTCTTATCTATTCGCAAACCTGCACAAAACAGCAAGCAAACAAACACAGAAAATGGCCAAAAATACTTTGGAAGTGTCTTTGGTTATTAGTAGGAAAGCCCCAAAATGACTAAGCAAAACTAGTGTAAAATGAGCAAAATGAACTAAGAAGAGCAAGCTAAAGAGCTTGTCTCCTTAAGGTCTTTGTTTGTTGTTTTAAAACAGCAATATAAAGGCACTCTAATTACCAAATATGGAATTAAAAGATCTTTGAAAAGGACTACGTTTTAACTTCTAAAATTTTTGAAAAAAAAGCATGCTAAAAGGAGACTTTTCCTATGCTAGATCTAAACATTAGATGAAACCTTAAAGTACAAACTTAGATCTAGTTCATCTTATGCATGTAAACTTAGATATTAAGAATTTGAAATGAAAGATAGATCTAAGCACTTGCATGCAACCAAGTAACCAAAAAAAAGTATAGTTTCTTTTGAGAAAGAGAGAAGGAAGAAACTTGTAGCCTTGGAACCCTTGGGCAATGGAGTCTTTAGATGAGTTAAGAAGGGACGAAGTCTTTAGATCCTTGAAGTTGTGAAGAAACAACCAAGTTCAATCACCACTCCAAGCTACGAGAACATGTAAGCTATAAGATCTTGCAAATAAACTTGTTAACAAAAATGGTGTCACCTACAAAAGAAACTTGAGGAGTATGTTAGTTAACCGAAACATGCATACACATCAAAGCCTCTAAATATAAATGAACAATAGGATTAATAGCAAGCTAGATAAATCCTATCCTATGGAATGATAAATCCATACAAAGGCTAAGATAACAAATCCAAAGAAGAAATTAGGCAGGTATTACCTCATAGATTAAGCACAAATGACATCAAGCATCCACACACATGTATAACACACATTCTTGACCTCCAAAGTCTCTTTATTCCAAATGAAAAGTATTACAAATGTATACAACCACAAGCAAGGCTCCCCAACTCCAACTAGTTTGCAATGGGAGGCAAGCTTTATTTATAACCTCATGGGTGACCATCCCAATGAAGGAGGGCGCACCAAGTGTAGAGGGAGGGCGCACCACTTGGAGAGGAAAGGGCAGCCAAGTGTAAACAAAGGGCAGCCACCTATCAACTAACTCCAAAAAGTGACATGTGTGGGCAAGGGAGCAAAGGGGAGGGTGCCACCTCTCAAAAGGTGGGCACCCTCTTCAAGAATGTGCCACCTCTCTCAAGAGGGGCACACCTCCCAATTGAGAATCTTCACAATTCATGCCAAACCAACCACAACTCACTCCTAACTCATCAAAGAGTGCCACATTGCCTTATTCATCTTAAGTGGGGAAGAGTTAACTCAAAACATGTTCCCCAGAAAATAGCACTTGCTGATTTTTCTAGATTTGTTATGTATTTTTTGGGTTTTTTGAGTAAAAATGACTTTTTAGTGATTAAAATCACTAATTTCACTCACCAATGCAGATACTTAGGTAATGTGGGTGATCTAAGTCCAAAAATGAGCACCCCCAAGGCATACAAAGACTCCTAGTACCACTTTTTTAATACAACTTTATTTTTTAATTAAAAAATCTCGTTTTACGGAAAAAAAAATTAATTAACTGAAAAAATTAAAAAATCTTGAGGGGGACTTAGCACATTTCCATAAAACTTTAGGAGGATGTTTAGCATGGTAATATACATTAGACACTAGGCATAGATCCATGCTAAGGCCTAACCATGAGTATATACTCCAGCTTTGGAGAAATGAGTGAAAAAAATCGGAAATTATAAATTCCCTTTAGACAGCAAAATATAATTAACAAGTAAAAAAAACACTCCAGAGTAACAACTCATGATTAAGTCGAAGGTGGCTAAGACATTTTACAAGTTCATCATGCAACATCTCTTATTACAATTCCCCGAAGGCTATGGAAAATGTGAAAAAGGTCGGTCTTATTAACCAGCTGAACTCTTGAACTCTGAATTTTGAACATGGAATTGTTCAATCTTTGGCGGCTCACTGGAAGTCCATCCTAGTGCAACTTGGTGGATAACAGGGCCAAGTTGGTGGAAAGCTTAAGCATACAACATGGTTAATTAAATAAACAATGTGATGTACCAATAAGTGTGTACAATGTTTTAAGAGCTCTGTGTGAAACCTATCCTCATCTATAGCCATGCAAATGTTCATCTCCTAGATTGTTTGCTTGATGTGTGTGTAGTAGAACATGTGGCAACAACATGGGGGCGAGGTAATAAGGGCAGGGGATTGTACAAGAACATCGTTAAGTGCAATAGTGTGGGTGAACATGGACTAAAGCTCAAGATCAATATGTAAGATAGAATAAAAAGGAGAAATGGTGTGCCAAAAAGCTTTGAGGGAGTGGTGAAGTAAGACACACAATTAATAAAATTATCTTATCTTATCTTATCTATCATATGAAGAGGCATTTTTTACGATAAAGAAAGGACTAATATGAATTCTGTATCAGAAGCTTAGAGGTGGGGTTGTGAAAGAAGGCATAACAAAGATGCTAATGATAGGTTTTGCATTCCTCATCATACCACTTGTTCATGGGACTAGAATTGGACTTAGAAGAGCAAGAAGGGGAGTTGGTGGTGTGAGGGTAAGAGATAAGGGATGCTCCCCAATTTGCTAAGGAAAGACACTCATGCTTAGAGGAGGCCGACTTGAGGGAAAAGAAACTTGTATGGAGCAGAGGTATCTTGTTATGGCAAGAAGTGTAGACATCTTTACCCCCTCCTCAAAGCATATGATGGTACAGTGGGGATCTAGGAGGGCGATTATGGGAGGGAGGCACATCACGAAGGGAAAAGGAGAGGACGGCATGGTCAACAATGAGTATCTAGGTAACATAGCACTAGTGGATATAATGAAGCATATCATAGTTGGCTAAGACATAGTCTACTACACTAGCTTCCCTGGCATGGAAAAAACATGTGAAACTACTAAAGTTAAGGAAGTGGGGGATACCATTCAGTATCAGTAATCTTGGGATTTGCCAAGATGCAAGGGGTGTTGATTGTGTGTTATGAGGGGTCCCATGGCATCATCTGATAACCTGTGCAAATCAATTGAGGTTGGCTCAATCTCCTTGCGGCAAAAAGTACCCCCTAACCTATCATGTAGGTTAATCTATCGTGTCCTAATACAAACATTGAAGTTCCCCAGAAGTATTACCTACCCAAGCACAAAGTACTGGATGATGTCTACATACATGTCCTAGAAAGGGTCCCTATCTAAATCTTTGTGGAGTGAAAAATCTAACAAGGTAGGCAGGAAGTATTAGACCACAAAATAAATGTCCAAAGGTATAGGGGATACATCGCTAACCTAGACCCACATGAATCTGGTGAATTCATTTGAGGTTATTGCGGCAACTTTGTCTTGAAGGAAATCTCAATAAAGGCAAGCTACACCTCTCGATCCCCAAACACCTCTCGAACTCTGGGTCTCCTATATGTAGGTTGATAAGTAGTGATACCTTGGATATTCCAGGATAGTCCTCACAGGGCTTGTGTGCATCTCAATCATGAAGAGAATATTCAAGAATCTAAGTACACAATAAATTGCTCAAGGGGAAGATCAAAATGACTCATTATAACTCCAACACCCAATAGTAATTCTCGAAACCCCTCGATTCCCCTCCACAAACCCATCATTTAGATCCGAGTTGGGACCACCCAAGGGGGGGAGGGAATCTCAAATCACTCTGAGATCCCTAATAACTGCCATTTACTTGCTTCCCATGCCATTGCTACCTGACCTCTAGACTTTTTTAGTTTTGATAACTTGAAACTTGTGAGGTCAACATCCCAAGAAGAACCTATGGGGAAGCAAGAATAGTTTCCACTCGTCCTTCCTTGCCCTCATCCTATCCCACAAAGTTTGGAATCTAAGGAAAAGAGTGGCATCAATGCCATACCATGCGCTCTCAAGACTAACATCAAGAACATCCAAGATGTCCCAAAGGAAAGAATCTCCTACCTCCATAGGGTCCCCCAAACGCGAGGGTATGGGGAGCCCTTGCACCTTCAAGTTCAATTCAAGGGATCGTTGAATATGCTCCTCAATGAGTTTCGTTGGAGAGAAGGATAGGGGCTCGAGGAAGGAGAGAGGAGTTGTGGGGAAGGATGCAACAAAGAGGGGGTCCAAATGAGAGCGAATGTGAAGGGAGAGCCATAACAAGGGGAATCATGTGTAGGTGAAGGCAAAGATAGGGGAAGCAAGGTCGAGGAGGAGAAAGGTTGTACAGTGTGAAGGAGACAAAGCTCATGGATTCATGATCACAAAAGAAGAAGCCACAAAATGGCTCACAACAAGATGTATCAACAAGTTGAATCACAGAGAGGCTATGTAAGCAAGAGGCCACATGAGCAAATTCACAAAGGAGGGTTCACAAGTTCAACAAGATACACAACACAACCATGGGCAACAGTCCAACAAAGAGGAAGAGTTATATGCATTTATACCAAGAAACAAAGGTGCAAAGGGTGGTTAGTTTGTTGATTGGTATACTAATGCAGGAGCTACTAGATATTGTTGAGATTTGGGTACCTTGGAAAGTGGTCCCCCTGTGTTTGTGAGTCTCTAAACACAAAGGGGGGAAGTTTGACCCTCATGTTTGTACTTTATGTTATAATTTCACTTTGACTTTATTCACTTAAGTCATAAAGTGACATTAATTCACTTAAGTGTGAATTAATGAACATAAAGTGAACTATGGAAACTTGAGTGAATGATGAGATCTAATCTCATCCATTCATTTTGGAGAAAGGCTTAGATCTTATCTGGGCCCTTGGTTTTCTAGGTTAGCCTTGAGATTAGGTTAAAAGAGGGAAAAGGAGGCTCATTGTTCACTCTTGATATTGGAGTGAAGAAGAGGAAGAGAGGAGTGAGGGCTTGAGAAGACTTATGCGCATTTCTTGAGAGGAGAAGGATGCATGAGTTCAAGGGCGCACTTGGTGAGATGCTAAGGGTGCAAGGCATGGAGAAGGGCGCAAGCTTGAGGTTGGGCGCACTCTTGGAATAGGGACGCACTTCTAGCAGGCAAGGGCGCAAGGCAAGGTGAAGGCAAGCTTGCTTAGGCGTTGTTGCCGCCTTATACACACCTTTGGGAGACGTGGAAGAAATCTTCAATCCACTCGGTGTGTCCTTGGGGGCAAGTGAGAGTTAAGGTGCTGTCACCTAATCCTCAACTCCTCCGTCTAGGCCAACT
>SNQJ01S0095386.1:0-11097 GCA_010110895.2 Picea sitchensis | reverse complement strand
ACGGAAAAAGGGGCCTTTTAAGGGCCTGCTGAATCACTGAATTCTGCATGTATGAGCATTGCCTGCTCATTCTTTGGTGGCTCTTCAGGAAATCCAGCTTGTGCAACCTGGTGGATAACAGGCGCCATTGTGAGAGGCAAGGGGTGCATATGTTAGTTGAGGGCACACAAACTTGGAGAGGGCCCACTCTTGTGTAGAGAGGGCGCACAAGTTTGGTGAGTACGCACTTGTGGGTGTGCATGCACAAGCCAAGGAGTAAGGCATTGTGAGAGGCAAGGAGCGCACCATAGTAATGGGCGCATACTCCAAGGCAAGGGGTGCAAGGCTACACCACTAGCAAGAAAGCAAAGGCAAAGCAAGTTGAAGGGGGCGCACCAAGGCAAAGGGTGCATTCTTCTAAGGCTAGTAGGCACAAGTTAGAGGGACTCCATTGCAAGCATGAGAAGAGCTTGTCATTGTATCAGGTTCCTTGTGTATTTACTTGTTGTAGCTTTTGCTTTCAGATCTCCATAATATATCTCTCTCTTATTGGTTTTCCCCATGGGGGTTTTTCCAGGGTCATTTTGACCAAAAACACATGTTCATCTGTCCTTTCAACTTAGTAGGTGTTAACGATCCTAGAGGAGTATTGTGTGTTTTGATGTATGTGAAGAGCTAATTTGGACAGCAAAACTATCCTACATAAACCCTTCACAAAGAAGCACCAAAAGAGCATGCAATCATAAGCTTAAGGCAGATTTTTCAGTGGGTAAAGTTCAGATTTGTTGGCTATTTTGGACAGCAAGAAAACAGTCCTAAAAACAGTGAGAAAACAGTTTGAAAGTACCTTGAACTTAGTGCCCAACAAGAGGTCACATGACGGGCCTGTTGGACAGCCTTAGGAACCTCAAATTTCTTCAGATATATGATTGGAAAGGTTCATTTATTGGCTTTGTAGAAGATAAAACCAAATCTAAGTTGCACGAAACGGGGAAACGATTCTAAGTTTCCGAAACCGGGACAGTACGAAACAGGCCCCCAAAAAATGGAAACGTCGAGGGAAACGTCGTATATAAAAAAAAAAAATTATATATATATATTTAAATAAGACATTATATTGCAAGAAAAACATAATGATGCAAAAAAAATGCAATAATGATGCAAGAAAAACATAGAAAATGCAAAGAAAAAATATAATTGACTGTTTGGGGGCCCCCCTTTTTTTTTCTTATTTCGCCTCAAAGACACTCAAAACGCCAGTCGTACGGGTCAGTACGGCCAGGAAACGTCGTCGGCCCTACCGTACGGCGTTTCCAAATCAAGAAACTTTGTATCGTACGGCCGGCAGCGTTTCCTGGCCGTACCGGCGTTTTGTTTTCATTTCAGGGGGGGGGAACAGGGGGTTACCGTTTCCTACAACTTAGAACCAAATCATATTCTATGGTGTCCAGTGATGGAGAGGAGTACTTTAAGGAAGGAAAAGGAATGTCCAAATCAAAATGAAAGGAAAAACATCATTCTTCATTAATATTTTCTATATTCTTTGTTTCGAGAAAAAATTGCTTTCAGTGAGTGATATTACAAACCATAGTCCACCCTTAGATGTCACATTTCAAGATAAGAGATGCCTTGTAATAGATCAAACAAGCAAGAAGATAATTACAACGGAGTGAAGGAGCAAGGTCTTTATAGGCAAGATAATGATGAAGAGGCAACCTCACGTACCTTGATAACAAACAATGGATGAAACAATAGTACACTTTGGCACCAAAGGTATGGTCATTGCACTTTCAATTATCTTTATCTATTGATGAAAGGATAAAAGGTCAATGGCCTAGCACAAATTCAAGCTTAGAAGGAGGAGGATTTGTGCAAATCTTTTCTTGCAAGAAAACAACATCGATTAGCCATCAATGAAAAAGAGGGCAATGGTAGTTCTTGAACTAGTGAATGCTAATATATGTGGTCCAATGAGGACAATATCGATCTCTGATGCCAAGTATTTTTAGTTTAATGTAGATGATTTATCAAGAAAAATGTGGGTGTACTTCCTCAAACAAAAGTCAAATGTCTATGCTGAATTTGACAATTTCTAAGCCATGGTTGAAAAAGACTCTGGTACAAGTGTTAAAATCCTTCAAACAGATAATGGCCGAGCGTTTTGCTCTAATGAATTTGTTGAATTTTGTAAAAGAAATGGAATTTAACATCAATATACCACTCTTTATACTCCTTGGTATAATGGAGAAGTTGAAAGGAGAAACTGAATGGTGGTAGAGATGTCGAGATGCGTGTTAGAGCATAAGGCAATGCCTAATAAGTCTTGAGCAGAAGCAATACACATTGTAGTGTACTTGCTTAGTAGATCTCCCACAACGACTGTACAAAATGTTACTCTTGAAGAAGCTTGTTCCAAAATAAACCTTAGATGTCAGATAAAAGTGCTTGGTTCTGCTGCATATGCCTTATTTCCAAAAGTAAAATGAAGTAAATTGGATGCCAAACGCGTGAAATTAATGTTTACAGATTATAGTGAACACCACAAAGCCTATACGTCGATTGATATTGTAACTAACAAGGGGACATTCAACTGTGATGTCATCATTAATGAGAGTGCAAGACTTTTTCATCCCACATCAGATCGGAAATCAAATCTGAAAATGAGAGATGAGAACTATGTTATGGCTGGAAAATCAACAACGATGCATGAAAAAAGGATGCATGAGGAAGGACAATCCTCTAGAGCTGGTATGCAGGGAAAATTATGCAAAGATGTGGCTGAAAATGACTCAAATCTGACAAAGAACAGCATTAGTTTGGGGAGCCAAGGAAACAAAAGGTGAAAATGGTATTTTCGCACTCTGAAGGATGTTCGGTTAAAGGAACTTCCTCGATCAAGTAAAGAATGGCCAAGCAGCACACAGAAGTGAGGAGAGCAGCAGATTTATTTTGCTTTATCTGTTGTTAATGAAAAAGATGGAGGACCAAAAAACCTCAGAAAGAGTGAAGGCAAAAGTTAAAACAACTTCTATAGTAAAGCAAGATGACACTTCTGCAACAAAGAAAAACAAGAAAATCAATGCATTGGGCTACCAAGGCGTGGAAGGGGCGAATTGTTGATGTTTGAACAACATCGGGAAGACATTCTTCCATATATATATATATATATATATATATGACATGATATTTATAATACAAGGTATAAATATATATAATAAATAAGTAGTTATTTATTATCCAAGGGACACATCCTTTCATGGATGGTCACCATAGGTTCTCTATATATGGAACACTCATCATTGTAATAATACATCAATCTATCATAATCATTTTGTCTTAGCATTTTCTACTGTACCTGTGTCTCTGTGCATTGTTATTCTTCTTGTGATTTTGGTTATTACTGCTGCTATTGTTCATGGTTTATGCTTCAGTTCATGTAAATTTGTAAAGAAACTGAATGTAATTGAACAGCATTAAAACTCCAACATGGTATCAGATAAGCGTTCTTGAAAGAAGACTATTTCACAGGTGTTGACCTTCTACAGCAGCTCGTTGTACCTTTCCTGCAATTCATTGTTTTGCTACAGCTGCAACTTGGGTTAAGGTTTCTGCACTCTTCCAACAACCATGGTGAACCGTATTTTGGTGGAAGATAGGCTTGATGGAACAGCCAACTTCAGTTCTTGGAAATCTAGATTGCTTGTCACTCTAGAAGAGAGTGACCTAATGAAGTATGTTGAAGAAGTTGTACCAGAATCAGTTGATAATGCAGAAAAGTCTCAATGGAGGAAGAATGATGCAAAAGCCAGAAAGATAATCATTTATTATGTGAGAGACCATTTAATCCCTCACATATCCAACTTGAAGACAGCTAAGCAGATGTACGCCGCCTTGAAGAAGTTGTTTGAGAACAACAACACCAACAAAGCACTTGCCTTGAGACACCAGCTTCGGAATCTCAAGATGACGAAGCCTGATACAGTTGCCACCTTCTTCATGAAGAATTCAAAGATCAAAGATCAGTTGGGTGCTATTGGTGAAATCATCTCTGACAGAGAACTTGTCACGATTACCCTTAATGGTCTTCCAAGTCATTGGGGGCCATTCATTCAAAGTATTAGTGGGCGATCCAAATTGCCCAAGTTTGATCGTTTATGGGCAGATTGTACTCAGGGTGAGACCAGACTTGCAGCTAGAGGCGTGCAATGTTCCCGTCATGATGACAATCAAGCCCTTGCTACTCATGCAAGGAAAGGCAAAGGAAAAAGAAGAGGTTTCAGCAAAACATTTAAAGGAAGGAAGTCAGCACCAGCTTCAGAACACAAAAAGGACATGTCAAAGATTTAGTGTTTCAGATGTGACAAGTATAGCCACTATGCGAAAAATTGTCCTACATTGAAGAAAGGAAAGTAGCATGCCTCCACTGCTAATGTTGAATCAAAACCACCTCAGAGGAAGCCAAGGAATGCAAGCATGGACGATGAAGAGTTCTTCTTCATTTCAGCCCTCTCAAGTATGGTTCCTACTAGTAATGATATTTGGTTGATTGACAATGGTGCTTCCAAACATATGATTGGATACAGAGAGCACCTTACAGATCTAGTAGAGAAAGAATCTCGTTTGCATGTTGTACTTGGTGATGATGCCAGATATACAGTGAAGGGAGTTGGATCCACTTCCTTGCAATTGGATTTTGGCACCACAATCCATTTGAGTGATGTATTATTTGTACTTGGGATGTGTTGGCACAGGGGCAGACCCAGGGTTCAACGGTTCAACAACACATCAACAAAACCCTAACTACCACACCAACAAAACCCTAACTACCACACCAACAAAACCCTAACTACCGGCCCTTTTGGCAACATCTGCGAAGCAAATGCAGTCTCACCCGAGGTAGAGGCAGGGGGGCTTACAGGACTCAAGTGTTTGTAACTAAGTTGGGACACAGATCTGTGATTATAACACTTCGCAGAGTACTTAGGAACAACACACATTAATTCATTAGCTTTATTCACATCACAGATCAAAACCCTAAGTACAGATCGACGTAGTAATAATGATAACATACACTTCGCACTTAGCAACATAAATTAGATCTAACATATTCAACATAAACAAAGCACTAAGCATTCATAGATCTATCTATCATTCATAATAATCAATGCACTAAGCAAATTAACAGGATAAACATTACAGCACTCAGCAAACCATCAACACATGATATACGTGGTTCACCCCAGTGTGGGGCTACGTCCACCAACTGGTTCTTCTTCTTTTATTCTTCTTCAATCTCTTACATTCCTCTGTTTCTGTGCACTAAGCCACAGAGCCAAGCTCTGCACTGCGCACCAGATTCACCTTCCCAAAATCAGGTCAAGGCACAGAGCCAACTCCTCTATCACACACAAAGTCTTACATACACAGTCTATTGCACAAAGCAACACAGAACTACTTGCCTCTTGCACTTAGCTAGATACTTTTTTGCTTGCACTAAGCACCAAGCACACTTTTCTTCTTCTACATTACATTCATTCCTATATATACTTTTACATCCCTTACAAAAAGGCCTAATCATGGGTAAACCCATGGGCCAACATCCCAAAACCCTAATACAAAAACCCTAATGAACCCCTTGCTGGGTCCACAAAATAAGTGAGATCCTGTGGTCTCAGCTCCATCTGGGCGCTCCATCTTCAACCAGCCTGTCGATGTCCAAAAAGAGGTCAAACCCGACCAATGTTTCCTCAAAACTTGGTCAATGGCCAACAGGCCCCCAACACTCACATGTGACTCGTCCTGAATCACACAGATTTGGGCAATCCTGCTTCGAAGGCCTCGAGCTTAGCTCGAGCTACCTCGACTTGTTGCTTCGCCTAAGCCTCCTGCTCAGCGAGTTCCTAGAGTACTTGCTCGATAACAGGCCCTTCCAGGCGTTGTTCCACTATCGCAACCATTTGGTCTAGCTGCAAACCTTGTCCTTTGATCTCTTCAAACACCGTGCAGGCTTCATCCTGCACTGGTGGTAGCCTCTGTGTGACTTCCATGACTCTACCCTGGATGGCAGTAATCTGTTGCTAAACCGCGAGTTGTTCTTGTGATCTCTTCATTCTCTCGACTGCAGTAAGTGACTTCATCTGCGCTTGAACTGTCAGTGCATGCTGCTGTGCTTCCAACTTCCTAAGCTCTGGGTCTTTCGTGAGGCGTTCGTAGGTTTGCGTGCTTCTGTTGCTTAGCTGCTTGCATTCTGAGGCGAGGACTCTGATTCTTTCCACTGCGCTCTTAGCGGCTTCCTCCCTCTGATCGTGCACTTCCTGCAGAGTGCTAGGTACTGCTTGAAGCTCCAACTCCGTTACCCTTGCTTGAAGTTGTTGGATAGCCTCAGCGAGCTTTGTCACTTGGACCTCAACTGCCTCATGTTCCTTCTATGCCAAGCCTGGCACAGAGCAAAGTGTTCTTCTCACTACTTCCTTGACTGAAGTCTGCTCTGCGAGCAACTAGTCCTTTTCCTTCTGTATCTTCACCTTGTCTTCCTCGAGCATCGCCCGGAACTCATCCTTCTCATTTTCATAAGCGGTCACACAGTACCGCGCAACTCGTAGTTGCTCCAAGATTTCTTCTTTCTCTTTCTTCAGGGCTTCTGTAGCCTATTTCTTTTCTTCTTGGACTCGTTGAAGCCGAGCCTCTATTGCATCTACCAATCTGCGAAGTTGGGCTGGTTCGTCCCCCAACTCTACAGTCTTCGACGAGGGTGCAGTAGGTACTGCACGGCTAACTTGAATAGCTCGTTGTATCTCCTTCAGTTCCTTCTCAACTCTTATATACAGCTCTTCTTGCTTCGCTCCATATCTCTGTAATAGGTCCTCGGACGCATCCTCCATCTCTCCGCGGACTAAACTAATGTCATCCTCCATGAGCGTAGCCTCTAGCTGGGGCTTACTTGCATGGGTCTTCTTTCTTGCTGAAGGTTTCTGCGGAGAAACCTTCCTCTTCTTCGATGTTTCTGTCTCGGTAGGGGGGTCCTTCGGCGGTGTAGCTTCACCTTCTCCTTGTTTTTCTCCTTCTTCCCGTCCTACTTCTTGATTTACTTCATCTCCTCCTCCTCCTGCAGGCGAACCAGGTCTACTTTCTTCTGAGGCGTTGTCCTCCTCATCAGTCTCTATGTCTTGGACTTCCTCCTTTTTCTTCTTCTTCTTCGCGTTGGTCTGTCCGACATGCTTGGCCCGGGTGACCAAGGGGCTTCCGATGATGTCAAGGTCGGAGAGTTCTGCATCATCAACCGGTACAAGGAACTCTGCCGACCATTCCTTGGTGATCTCCTCCATATCTTCGTCGGTCAACTTATAGTAAGACTGTAATTGCTCCTTGCTCGATATAAATGAAATGTCAATCTGCGCGGAACCTAGCTAATGGTTTGTACTAGTGCAATGTTCGCGGAGTCATGCGAGGGAATGACTCAATAGCAACCTTCAACTGCCAATAGTAGGCGTGGAACACTGCGTTCGACTGCCACTGCTTTGACATGTCATTTGTGTACCATAGAGTGGAGAACTTCGCGGCCAATAGCTCCAAAGGTTCTATCTCCGGGAAGGCAGCTCCTTCCGGCATTTGCCAAGCGACAAATGCGATCAACACCAACAACCAGCTGAAATGGAACTCGTATCCTTGATCCTGCGCTTCGCGGCAGTCTTTCTCGAGGTCGTTGACGAGGTAGCTTGCCCGGTTCATTTGCATCCCCTCCACGAACTTCCCTGCGAGGTCCTCCACGAACCCGGTGACCTGTGTGGGGCGGTTCTTTCTAACGAGCTTGTCAGCTTGAGTTGACAAGCTAAGCGCACTGCGCCATCTTGAATGGAGGCTACCTTGTAGCCTCGCTTTCCCTTCTCAACTTCGTCATCTGCCTCCTTTATGCGTTGTGCGAGGGAGCGATCTGAAGTCTTCCCTGGGTAGAACTGTTGACGGTCGGGTCCCTGCATGCTTAGTCCTTTGATCAGGTGGATCAGCGCAGGATGCACGGTAATGCATCGAGCCATAGATATCCTCCGTGATAGCACGATAAGAGGAGTTTATCGCAAGCGTTAAACTCCTGATGTCGGCCAAAGTGAGGAATCTTCATCACATTCAATATCGTGGACTGCGCAAGCTCCTTAATCCACGGCTGGGAGACTATGTGAGGCTTCTTCCCAGTCGTCTTCATCAAATATCTGTGAGGCGCGAGCATCGCGTAGTTCTTTCTGTCGCCGAGATTGAAATCATTGTTCTTCAATTATGGGATCTGTCCCAACTGGCTTCCTACGCGCATCCCCTTCGGGATGTACGCGGTGATCAATGTATACTCGAAGTCCCGTGGAATGTTGTCGCGGCTAACCGCGCCAACCAAAGGCGGGATATAATCGGGTAAGATCGACGAGATCTGCTTTGCATTAGCCAGATCGTCGCGATGCTTACTTCGCCTCTCGGTAGCAGGGTTGGCACGTTTCGAGCAACGTCCAGTCGAAGGGGAAGCCTGCAGTCCCCTAGTCGACGATACTTGTACTCCCTCAGACATAGCTTTATCAACCATAAAATTCTTCAAAACTTCTTCAACGAACTTCACTAGCTCAGTGCGCTCGGTCGACATTCTCACTGTTAACAAATAAGTCGAGGTAAGTGAGCGGATAGCGGGGTAAACAACAGATGGTGAGGTCTGATAGCATAGTTCGATGCACACAATCACTTTGTTTCCTGTCTCAGATAACTACCAGCCCTTTCGGCAACACCTGCGAAGCAGATGCAGTCTCACCCGAGGTAGAGGAAGGGGGGGTTACAGGACTCAAGTGTTTGTAACCAAGTTGGGACACAAATATGTGATTATAACACTTCGCAGAGTACTTAGGAACAACACACATTAATTCATTAACTTTATTCACATCGCAAATCAAAACCCTAAGTACAGATCGACACAGTAACAATGATAACATACACTTTGCACTTAGCAACATAAATTAGATCTAACATATTCAACATAAACAAAGCACTAAGCATTCATAGATCTATCTATCATTCATAATAATGAATGCACTAAGCAAATTCACAGCATAAACATTACAACACTAACCAAACCATCAACACATGATATACGTGGTTCACCCCAGTGTGGGGCTACATCCACCAACTGGTTCTTCTTCTTTTATTCTTCTTCAATCTCTTACATTCCTCTGTTTCTGTGCACTAAGCCACAGCGCCAAGCTTCGCACTGGACAAGTGATCTGCGCACCAGATCCACCTTCCCAAAATCAGGTCAAGGCACAGAGCCAACTCCTCTATCACACACAAAGTCTTACATACACAGTCTGTTGCACAAAGCAACTCAGAACTACTTGCCTCTTGCACTTAGCTAGATACTACTTTGCTTGCACTAAGCACCAAGCACACTTTTCTACTTCTACATTACATTCCTTCCTATATATACTTTTACATCCCTTACAAAAAGGCCTAATCATGGGTAAACCCATGGGCCAACATCCCAAAACCCTAATACAAAAACCCTAATGAACCCCTTGTTGGGTCCACAAAATAAGTGAGATCTTTTGGTCTTAGCTCTGCCTAGGTGCTCCATCTTCGACCAACCTGTCGATGTCCAAAAAGAGGTCAAACCCGACCAATGTTTCCTCAAAACTTGGTCGAGGGCCAATAGGATGAGAAGGAACTTTGTCTCTATTTCGGCCTTAGAGAACAAAGGCTACAAGGTTGCTTTCTCTGATGGAAAGGTTTTTGCATGGAACAAGAACTCTAGTATGGATTATGCTCGGGTAATTGGTGTTCAAGAGGACAGATCGTACAGATTGACTGTCTGACCAGTTCAGGCCTTGATACATGATTCTATCAGTTTCAGCGAACTATGGCATAGGAGACTTGCTCATTTACATTATAGAGCTCTTCCCTCTCTGGGGAAGATGGTGGTAGGCCTTCCAAAGATCCATGTTGAACACGATGGCATTTGTAGAGGTTGTGCTCTTGGCAAGAATGCCAAGGGGTCCTTTTCGAGCAGTGACAACAGATCCAAGGGGATCTTAGACTTGGTTCATACAAATTTATGTGGACCCATGACAGTTGCTTCCTTGAGTGGATACCTACACTATGTGATCTTCATTGATGACCACTCTCAGAAGACTTGGATTTACTTCTTGAAGACCAAGGATGGAGTCCTTACCATATTTCAGAAGTACAGAGCACAGGTCGAAAACCTGACCGGAAAGAAGATCAAAGTGTTGAGATCGGATAATGGAGGAGAATACACCTCCCAGGATTTCAATGATTTCTTAATTGAGGCAAGGATCAAGAGGGAGTACATCGTTCCTTACAACCCTCAACAGAATGGGGTCGCAGAGAGGAAGAACAAATCTATTGTTGAGGCAGTCAAGGCGATGATTCATGATCAGCATTTACCTATGTTTCTATGGGCAAAGGCATCCATGACTGCAATGTATGTTCAGAACAAAAGTCCTCATAAGACTTTGAGGAACATGACTCCCAAGGAGACCTTCACAGGAGTGAAGCCTGAGGTTGGACACTTCAAGATATTTGGGTGTCCAATATACATTCATGTACCTAAGGAGAAAAGGACCAAGCTAGACCCTTCAAGCAAAAAGGGTACAGTAAGTCTTCGAAGGCATACCAGATCTACATCCCTGGTCAGAGACAGATTGAGGTGAGCAGAGATGTTACCTTTGAGGAGGAGGTAGCCTTCAGGAGATCTAGAGGATCTCACATGGAGATTGATAGTGAGAGACCAGAAGAGATGGTGCCTTCTCCCCCTCACTCTCTAGCAGTTCAGAGGGAGAAAGTTGAGCCTATTGATCCAATTGATCTCGTTGATCCTATAGCTTTAGTTGATGTTCCTAGAGATATTGCAATAGGTCGAAAGAGACCTGCATGGGCTCATCAGACTCTGTAGGAGGTAGAAGGGCATGCAGCTTCTCGTGGTACCTTCCGAGAAAGCAAGAGACCTCAGAGATATTCGTGCTATGCCGCAGCTATGAGCCACATCATTGATTCTGAGCCTTCCTGTTATGAGGAGGCATCTAGTCAGCCAGTATGGAGAGATGCCATGATGGAGGAGTATCAGTCCATAATGAA
>SNQJ01S0095385.1:39287-51316 GCA_010110895.2 Picea sitchensis | reverse complement strand
TTTATTGGGGTTAGAGGTAAGGCAGATATCAAGAGAGATCTTCCTTGGTCAAGGGAAGTACACAGTGGAGATCTTGAGGAGATTCAGGATGGAGGATTGTAGACCGATGGCTACACCTATGGTTACCAACCTTAAGAAGGTTGTCATTTCAGATTTAGAGTTGTTGGATCCTAGGTTATACATGAATTTGATAGGGTCCTTTATGTATTTTGTCAACACCGGGCCAAATATATGTTTTGATGTGAACACCTTGTGTCGGTTCATGGTGGTGCCAAGGTAGGTGCATTGAATAACAACAAAGCATGTGCAAAGGTACTTGAGAGGTACAATGGAGTATGGGTTGAGGTATATTGGAGGTGATGGATACCTTCTTGTAGGGACTTGGTCTTCATTGCTAATTTTCATTGGACAATAGATTATTCTTCTCTTTGGTTCTAATCTCTTATTCCTAATCCTTGAATGAAATAGACCAATTATTAAGAGGGGTTTTATTCTTGACCCCATAAGCCCCTTTGATTCACATTGACTCCATTTCCCTTGTTGGATTTTTCACTCATCTCTACTTCCTTCCATCACCTATTTTAAAATACCAAAAAATCCCAAAACATTCTTTTACTAAAGCTACTCTCACTTCACCTTGTGCCTCATTCCTTAGATTTAGTAATCCTACTAGGGATACCCCCCTTGATCCAGGGAAGAGACGACCTAAATAGAAGAGGATGGGTTTCTTAGGTGACAATGGTGACCATCCTAATAGTTTTCCCTTGAGTTGTACCTTGTGGATTAGGGATTTTACCATTTAGTACAATTTTGGAGGTAATATTTTTGACACCTTTACTGGGGATAAAGTCCACTATATAAAAAATTTGAAGACTATGCTCCATGACACATTTGTGCTAGTGTTGTATTGAACATCTACTTCTCACATGGTGATTCCATGAAGGGACAAAGCCTTTGTTCCTTATATATTTTCAAGGCATGTTCGATGTAGAGGTGATCACATCCATCAATTTTGAAGGCCTTTTAAAAAAATCATCTTGGTGACTCCACCTTGGTATTGGTATGAGGTATGATGATTCTTCACTATAGATTCTATTTTCAGCCTTCTGTTGAAAACTAGAAGCAAAGAAAAATGGAATTGCCTCCATGGTTGGATGATTGGTATGCTCCTTTTGATTTTTCAAATGCCTTGGGTTTCCCTCATAAGAACCCAAATATAGATGCATGGTCATTTCCATGTTTTTGTGGATTTGATGATTTGGTGATATTCCATATCTCATCTTTCATGGATTTTAGTTCGAGCATTGGCATCGTTCCTGAAGATGTTATGATGGAATTTTTTGCATTAAGTCTTAAAAATAATGCAAGGAGATAATCTGAACATCTTGGTAGAGGAGAAGTTTCATATTTTACATGATTTGTTGAGACACTTTGCACGAAATGGAGCTCTGATGATCATGAGAACTGGATGCTCATTGTTGAAGGAATCGGGAAAAATGTATGGTGCACAAACAATTGTTGAAGAAGACATTCCATATTTAAAGAAAGATCGGATTTTGGCATCAGATGAGGGTATTGACATAGATAGGGTAGTGTGTAAACAATCCACGATCATCTTTGGTTCTACAACAAACCCTATTACTTCCCAAAAACAGGTACATGATGATGTATTTAGTTCAAATTCCATGGAAATGTCACATGAAAATAATGAGCAGGGAACCAATTTAGAATCCCTCAATGATAAAAGTTTTGTTGTCATTATGAAAAACGAAATTTTATATATCCTTACAACAATAAAACTGCCTATAGCGGTCAGTGATGATATTTGTGTTTCCCCTTAAGATCAGTCAACCTTATAGATGAAAATGGAAACAGTGTCCATGATCTCTCTAATTTCCTTAGGTTGAGGTCAAGGTATTTGAATAGTCTCTTGAGGCCAAAGAAGCACATGTTTCTTCAATGGATTATGAGACCATTAACTCACAATTTAAGGAAATTAGTCATGGAGTCTTATAAATTGTCTTTTGATACCCATCCCATTTACGATACTTATGATCTCTGTGGTAAATTTGGGCTTGAATATGATCTTGTCACAGAATCATGTTATGAACCTTATCTAGAAACATATTCCAAATTGTCATTTTCAGTCAGGGAAAGATTCATTTTCAACAACAAATCGCTGAGAAGAAACAAACACTCAATCCGGTATTCATATACATGATAAATTGAAATAATAGAGACATGGAATTTGGAAGAGTATCCCTGGAGCTAAAAAGGAATTCATTGATATTACATATTGCATTTTGATGAACTACCCATTTTTTTACAATGATGTCGATTGTGATAACAAGGAGCCTATGGTTGATCCATTTAATTGCATGTATTCATTTTGAAGACAAAAATTATGGCCATCTTGAGGTAGTTGATGGATATTATGGCTTAAAGAGCGAACAAGAGGACTATTGCAAGCACAAACTTGTTGCAGTCACTAGTGACATAGGACCATTGTCACTTCCAGGTGTCTGCCCTATTGTCAAAGGTATGACATATCAATCAAAATTGAATTAGTTATACTTAGGGGATTATATGTTGGTCCAGGAGGTCGATGTGGCATTTATGGCATTAACTCTCTTGAATGGATCAATGGCATGGAGGTTTGCAATAGCCCTAAAGTTTATTATGTTCCCCTCTATGACACTCTTGGCATAGACACTATTGAGTTCATTATTTTCCATATTGAAGTTCCACCATATTTTTCTCTAGAGAGAAAGATACCCGTAGTATTGAAATGTTTGCCAAGTTCTAAATATTATTTTCAAGTTTTAAGCATAACCGGATAAATGAAAAATGGTGATAGTTATAGAACAAAAACTTGCTCTTGGGAATGAATTCTTATTTGATAAGATGAATATGTTATCATCATGATATGGTAATGATGTTTTACAAATGGAGTGATAAATTTCTATTGAAAATGGAAAAATCATTGACGAAATTCTCCTAGTGATCGTCTGTTGTTTAATATATGAAAGGCATTGACATGAAAATATATTGGCATTAATTTTATCCCCCTGGAATATGTATGTGATCCAGTTATTAAGGAATACTATAGTGCATCGATGGGATTCAGTGGAATACTATAGTGCATCGATGGGATTCAGTGTAGAGACACAAAGCATTTGGTGAAAGACATTATGAAGTTAAAGCCAACTATTTCATGTAGTGTCCCTTGTGTGTTTGATTGTATGTACACGGGTGTAAATGAGAAGATATCAACTCGATATGGAGCATGCATGGATGATTCTATTTGCATTAACCTTGCTCTTGGTTAGGGTTTATACCTCTTCACATAACATTCTAATAAAATCTTTCTTGGAGAATTCAACTACAATATGGTGTTCACTAGAGTGGAGTAGTGTTGTCTTAGAATGATATTTGAAGACCAATCTGTTGTGTTCACCAGAACATTTAAGAATTCATAAATGGGCCTTGTTGATGTCTTTACTTGTGATGAGCTATCTAACTGTATCTTATGTATTACAATAAGGGTGAGAGAATTTCTTGCAAGGCTAAGAATTGAATACATGTCATTTATTGGCAGCCTGTGGGATAGACATTTCACCTTCCCTGTGCCATATTTTTAGCTAGCTAATACAGTCCATAAGGAAGATCCTCAACAACAATAGCTTGATTAATATTGTGTTCTTTCATATGAAAACAAAGAGAAGAGAAATATCTAGTGTTTGTAGATGAAGAAGGACATATTTCATGGATTGGCTATAATTTTTACTACCTTGTGCAGCCTTGGATAGATTGATATTGTAGCAGCTTGTGTCAGCATTTACATGTGCTTAAAGATACCTTTGATTTGCAGTTACCTAGGTCCATGCTCATCCAAATAGTGATGGAGAGTCCATCCTACAAGAACTTGAATTTCATTGTTTCCCTTTTTTGGATGTCAACCAAGCACAAAGGAAAAAGCCATTGTGTTGATGATGTGATAAGGTGGTTGCATTGGCTCTCTGATTTCACCTAGCACCCTCATATTGTATATGCTAGAGTAGGTATAAAAAAGGAATAAGATCCTTTAATAATTAGTATAACATGAATAAGCTCTTGTAAGCACTAGAATTGATTTTATGTTGTCATTGGCATTGATGGTTTGTGCCTTGCTTTGTAAAAGCCAAATTTTGATGTTAGTGTAGTGTGTTTTCTAGATGTGGAGGTCATTTTTAACAAGTAAAAGATGATATTCTAAGATTCTCATGCACTTCCAAGAAGAGAACATGTCTCCAAGTTAGAGCCAGTCGTTACCCCTTATTTTGCATGGGAGTACTACTAGTGAATTTCTTCACTACCTCTTGCGATTTTCATCACAAATAGCCTTGGATAGTTGAGGCACTAACTTGGTTCCATGGATGGTGATGAGATAGAGAGTTTAATGACATATTGATTGATAATGTTATGTGGTACTTGAGGATGTTAGTTCCTTTTGGGAATTGACTTCATCTTGATCTTCGAGCATCTTCATAGTTCCCAAGGTAGTTCATAGTTCTCAAAGCATCTTGATGTATCTCAGGGTAATTCATGGTTCCTAATGAATTAGTCAAAATTGTTTGGTTCTATTTCTTCATTCATTGGATCTCTCATGACATGTCACATCCCATATTCTTGAACGCTTACCTTCTTCATTCATTTGGAGGAATGTGTCACACAACTTGATGGGACATCCACCTTGGAGTTTGCATTTGGGGATCCATTTGGTATGTGTGGACCTATTTGGATCTCCCTTAACTTGAGGAGGATGATGGCATGATTTATGGAGGATTGTTACACCGCCTTCCTTGTTGTCACACCTTACAACTCTTCATTGTATTAATTTCACCATTCTCAATACAATATTTACAATATTTTAGGTATTCCACAACTACAAAAACCCTAATCCCTTAATCTAGGATTAATTTAGAAAAATGCTAAAAATAGAGAAAACAACTAAAAATATAACACATACAAGGGAAGGATCATAAAATTCGATGCACCTCCCCCCCCTCTCCCTCACACACACGTGCAAAGAATAAACACATAACCAACATTTTCCCACTTGTTTAATTTGCATACAGGGGGTCACATGATTACATAGTCAACAATCCAGGGCAACAATGTCCATTGTATATCTACACTAGGAGAATGTTTTGGTGCTCATAGACTTTTTCAATGAATATGAAACATTATTCAAAGTGGAAACCTTCTCTAGGAACACCTTCTTGTCTTCAACCATGTCTCTAACAAAGTGGTATTGATCATCAATATGATTTTTCTTTGAATGATAAGATAGGTTCTTTGAGAGGAAGATTGCACTGTGTCTGTCACAATATAATCTTACTGCTTTTTTTACCAACCCAATACTTGAACACAATATCTATACTCATACTTCTTCCTTGCTTGCATGAGTAGCTGCCATGTATTCAAATTTTGTGGTTAAGAGTGCCACTACACCATGTCTTTTTCTCATCAAACTGATTGCTCTTCCAAATAGGTTAAAAACATACCCACTTGTAGATCTTCTACCATCCATATCTCCATTCCATTCTACATCAACAAACCGATGTATTCCCAAGACTTTGTCCAATCCTGGTCTTCCTTGGTAGCACAATCCATAACTAGTAGTGCCAAGAAAATACCTAAAAACCCTCTTTATTGTTGTCCAATGCTTCTTCCCCGGTTTTGACATATACTTACTCAAAACTCCCATTGTATGTGAATTGTGTGGTTTAGTATAGGCCATTGCATACATAAAATGTCCAACCATAATAGCATATGGAACATGGGACATGTCATCTTCCTCTTTCTATGTCTCGGGACACTGATCTACAGATGAATTTACACCTATAGGAATAATAACCTTAAATGGTTTCCTTTCCTGCATATTAAATATCTATAATATTGTTTGAACATGTTTTCTCTATTTCAACTAGAGTTTCTTGTTTTCCCAATCTCTTTTAATCTCCATTCCCATAATGAAGTTAGCAACATCGAGATCCTTCATGTCAAATTTGGACATATTCGATTTCACCTCCATGATAACATCCACGTTGTTTCCTACCAACAACATGTCATCAACATACAACATGACATAAATGAAGTGATTTCCAACCTACTTGGAATATACACAATGATCAACCCTGCTTCTCACAAATCTTAGTTCAAGTATGTATGTGTCAAACTTTTGGTACGACATCCTAGGTGATTGCTTCAGACCATATAGTGACTTATTTCGCTGACAAGACATCTCTTTCTTTCCCTTCACTACAAATCCTTCTGGTTTTTTCATGTAGATTTATTCTTCTAGATCCCCATGTAGAAATGTTGGCTTCACGTCCATCTACTCTACTTCAAAATCAAAGCAACAACAATAGATAAAAGAAATCTAATAGAAGTTAACTTGGAAACAAGAGAAAAAAATTTCACCAAAGTCATTTTCCTCTACCTGGGAATGACCTTTTTCTACTAACCCAACTTTGTATTTCTCAATTTTTCCTTATGCATTCAACTTCTTATTAAACAACCATTTTCTACCAACATATTTTCTTCCAGGTAGCAACTCAACTAGATCCCAAGATCCATTCTTATCCAAGACATCCATCTCTTCAACCATGGCATTATTTTAGAGTTTACTATCCTTTGAATTCACTCCTTCCCTAATAGTTCTCAGATCATCATCAATAATTGATAAAGAAAATTTAACACGAAAATTAGGTGGACTATACCGTTTTGGTTGACTCATTTCCCTCACTAATCTCCTCAATAATGGAGTATGAGGTTCTTCTTCTTTTTGAGTCATATTTTGCATCATCTAACTCAAACTCTAATTTCTCATGTTCTTCTTTCCTTGGTATGATTTTGTGTTTCAAAAAATCTTTAGACTCTCTAGAAACAACATCCCGACTGTAGAAAACCTTCTTAGTTTATAGGTTCCAAATTTTGTATCCTTTTGTACTATCTTTATAACAAAAAAAGATACAGTTTTCATCTTTATTATCCAACTTGCTCCTATTTTCCTTTGGAACATGTACATAGCAATCATATCCAAACACTCTAAGATGTTCAAGAGATGGTTTCTTACCAATCCATACCTCGTGCATAGTGTTGTCATCCAACACTAATGAGGGTGATCAATTGACCAGGTAACATGCAATACCCATTCTCTATGCCTAGTAATCTTTCCCTAACTCTACACCACTGAGCATGCTCCTTGTTTTTTTCATTAGCGGCATGTTCATGATTTCTACAACTCCATTTTGTTGAGGTGTGTATGGAGTAGTCTTTTTCCTTTCTATACCACACTTCTTATAGAATTATTCGAATTTATTTATAGAAAATTCTCCACCATTATCCATCCTCAATACCTTTATTTTTTTCTTTGTTTGATTATCTACCAAGGCCTTAAAATATTTAAATTTATCAAATACCTCATATTTATTTCTAAGAAAAAAAATCCATGTGTTCCTTGAGAAACCATCTATAAATGAAACATAATACACATATTTACCTAGTGATGGAGCAAGCATAGGTCTAAACACATCATTGTGTATCAAATCTAAGATCCCCTTTTCTCTTGTAGCACCAGATGGGAATCTTACTCGATTATGTTTACCATATACGTAATGTTCATAGAAATTAAAATTCAGGGTTCAATTAGACATACCTTCGACCATACCTTTACTGTGTAGTTTTCATAGGTTACCTTTTCTCCAACATGTCCCGGTATTTGATGCCACATCATGGTATTTTTTCAGGGACATTATGGATCTTTTCTTCTTTATTTCTTTGCTCGGGCACAATAGAATTGTTACAACCATTAGTATAAGTACTTCCTAGCAAATTGTATAGAGTGCCAGGTCAAACTCCCCTCATCAATAACATTGATCCTCATACCATATTGCAAGTCCCCTTTCCTAATAAAGTGTCCACACCTGCATCATCCAACTTACTTACATATATTAGGCTCCTAGCTAGATTTTGAATGAGTAGAACCCTAGGGAGAGTTAATCCTTCCATCTTCAACAACAATTTAACCCTTCCACATCCCATGATTTTGGCTTTCAAGTCATCTCCTAAGAGGACATCACCAACATCATACTTTTCATATTCACAAAACCATTCCCTATGAGGAYTCATATGAAATGACACACCTAATTCGATCAACCATACACCACGATYTGTATTTGTACCCATAGATGCCARGTAAATATCACCTCCTTATTCTATGGAGGTTTTCTCCTTTGTGGAAGAGGCATCATTAGATCCRTTTTCCTTATCAACATTCTTAGACCTCCAATATTTCTTATAATTCCCAATTTTACCACACTTCCAACAYTTCCTCAAAGTTTTTCCTGGAGATTTAGAGCTACCTCTATATTTATATMTCCCCCCCTACAAAGTCTTATTTTTATTCATATCTTAGGGATGACCTCCTACAAATAAAGCATATGTGATATGACTATCCATTCTTTTCTACCTTATCTCTTTCGATAACAAGGATGCAACTACATCCTCATATKTCAATGTAGATTTAGYGGCACTACCAATTGCTACAACYTGATTATCCTAGGAGTCTGGAAAATAGCATAACAAGGYAATACACTTATCTTCTTCCACAAGATTAATATCAATAGAGACAAGTTGACTTACCAGAGTATCAAAGGCATTTACAATCTTTGTCACAAAATCTCCATCTTCCATCCATAGATGATATAGCCTCTATCGAAGAAACAACTTGTTTACCAAGGATTTTGAATGATACAAATTCCATAACTTCTCCCATACTTCCTTGGTTGTAGCTTATCTCGAGACATTCAATAACATTGAATATTCCAGGAAGAGTTGAATCGTACTCCTTTCTCTTCTATACAACTTCTCCCATTCTTATTTCTCCATACTAGTAGGTTGTATACCAGGATCCACAAAAATTCATTGCTCTTTATCTACAAGAAGGTCCCCCATATTGAGATTCCATATATCAAATATTTGACCATTTAATTTATCAATCTATACTCTAGAATTGCTTGGCATTCCCTTTATACACTCAAAATACCACTACAAAGATACCACTGAGCCCAGGTGTAACACCCCAAGGACGAGCCCCTGTTGAATTGTAATTGTGTTTATAAGATGGAAGACTTATGTGTTTATTAGGCCAGAGAGCCCAGATGATAAGGCCAATGAGCCTGATTTTTGTATATGTAAATACTCACATAATTAATAAAATTACATCATTGTGTGTAGCCCAACCATGACGAAATCATTATGGAGGACTAAGATCCACTAGGTAGGGAAGGGGCTAAGTGTCTAGGAATAGGGGCTAAGCTAGAGAACTTACCTCTAAAGGAATAATAGTATATTATTATTTCCTATAGGCTAAAGTTTGACAATAACCATGTTGTCCTAAGTTCTTGGGGAAAGGGAATGAGTGTTAAGTGGAGCTTATGTATCTTCAGGAAGACATGTGTCATCCTGGACGCATGCAGTTTTTAGGTGGGAAATTCATCTCGATGGGGGTTCCCTCACCATTCTCACCTTTCTCACCATTCTCATGAAGCTCATGATGGCACCACTTTAGAAGTCAACCATACTCCCCACTGATGCATGCATCATTGGAACTTGTAGATATACTTGAGTTATCCTGTGTATTTCCTGTGAATCCCGACACACCTATATTTACCTGAGCCTGTGTTGTGTCTCAGCGGTTGCTTGTTGCTGCCAATGTAGTTCCTTGGCTGAGCATGTCTTGCTTCCATATTCTATTTACTTACCCATTTTCGGTTGTTACCATCACCTGTGTGTTAGCCGAATTCTGTTGTTGACATCACCCATGTCTTTTTGACATAAGAGTTGGATTGAAGAAGCAGGTTGTTAGGCCTGTGATCAACTCTCTCCATGTGAGAGAGTTTGTTGGGGAAGTGATTTCTCCTAGAGAGAGTCACGTAGCAGTTATAGTACTCTAAGACTTCTGGTCCATGTTTTTGTTGAAGCCTAAGGAAATGGAGGTGTAGCAGTCGATGGACTTGTGATAGTGAAGGTGTACATTCCTCGGGTGGGACAAGCGTGTGGGGAATGAGGGTATTTAGGCTGTGGGTGTAAGTGGCTCCTAGGAGAAAATACTTCCTGTTGATCTGTGCAACTTTCCTGTTGTCCTTGCCAAGCCTAGGAATCCCTTGCCCAGTGGAGTTTAGTCCTATGTTGGGGGTGACCCATTGTTGAGCTTGATGAGAAGCGTGGTATAATTTTGGGAGGTTCGAGGAAGGTCTGCACGCAGTTGATGGTCATCTATTAAAAGATACATACCAAATCTTTGTTCACTGTATGTTGTGTATTTTTATTTGTATTTGTATTATAATTAATGAGTAATTCATGTGTATATATGTTGCATGTATGTGTTCATATTTCTTTCACATGAACAAGTGTATGAGTAGAGTATTGACATTTGTTTAATTTCATTAGATAGATATATGTGTGTTTGTGTGTGAATTCCATATGTTATCTCTATTTTCCTGTGAAGTTTTATATGTGATTATTTCTGCAAAGTTATTGGGTGGCATGGCCTAGCCTATTGGTTTAAGTCCGGGAGTGTCACAAGATGGTATCAAAGAAGAAAGATGTTCCACTGTGGACTTTCTCGGCCTGTTGGGTGGTTGGGGATGTTACAAAATGGTATCAAAGCAGAAATAAGTTTCCATTGTGGCGTTACCCGACCTTTTGGGTGGCTGGGGATGTTACAAAATGGTATCAGAGCCATGGTTTCGACACTGAGCCTGGATGGGCCATGTTAGTGGTTAATGATACAAAGAATTTAAAGTTAATTGTTGTCTAAAGGGACAAAATTCGAAGTTCAGAGCGTCCTTGGGTGCCAAAAGAATACCTTGGCCGTGTTATGAAGCTTAGGAGGTATAACGGTTTATGGAATGGAAACAAAGAAAGAAGATGCAACAACCATTGTGCCGGGCCGTGAGGTTTGAAATTGGGCCGTAGGATATGTTCGGGAGAAGGCAGACCCTTTAGAGTTGTTATATATAGAGAAGGTGTAGGAAATTTAAACCCCTAACTCCTGCTGACTTCACGACTTCAGAAAAGTTGATGTGTTGTAAGAAAAGAGGTTGAAGACCAAAGTTCCAAAGTTTCAGAGAGGATCTACACCGCAGATCTGGGGAGAAATGATTGAGCGTTGAATCAACCGAAGAAAGAACAAAATCATTAGATTAATCCACGAGCAAGAGGTAAGGTGTAGCGGTGAAAAACAAATCTCAGATGTCGTATCTGTGTGCAAGTGATTGTGATTTGTAGTTCTGACAGCAGTTTGGGAGATCAACGTTCAGGAGAAACAAAGTACTCTAAGTTAAAACCTTTTGAAGTATGAAGTCCATAAGTGCGTAGCACAATGACATCACCCAGGGTGATGTGGAATTCCTTAGTCCTACCACATGTCAGTCATAATGGAACTTTGACGACCTTGTTGGACCAAAAGAAATTTGACACATGGGGCCACATGTCACCACCTTATATGTTGACAACTGTACCATGTGCACCCCGGAAGATAAAGTAGTTTAGAAGTTCAGAGTTCAGGATATTTGAAGAATGCAGGTGTAAAATCTTTTGAAGCCCGAAGTCCCAAAGTGACATGGCCTGCTGACGTCACTAGGGATGACGTGGAAACATGGGATGTGTGCCACGTGTCAGTGAGTCAGAACCTTTTTAATATAGAAATGCCAGTCAGAACGTGACACATGTCACCCATCATAATGGGCCACATATCCACTTCTAGTATTCTGCCACAAGGTACTCTTCTTGAGCATGGTTAGTGGGAACCCTGATGTTCGCAGGGGATGCATGGTTTCAAATCCCAAGGTTCGGAGACTTGACACTCTAGAATAAATGGTTGATGATGGAATGGGAGGAAGAAATCCTCCAAAGTCCTGAAACGCTGAAGTAAAATATCAGTCGTTGGATGTTGGGAAGTCAAGGATTGTTGATTCCCC